>CM075754.1:2369062-2503488 GCA_037974335.1 Prionace glauca | reverse complement strand
TCACGTGCTCACTGTGTGAGTGTAGGGTGTCGAAATTTGCTGATGACACCAAGATTGGGGGAAAGGCAAATTGTGCGGAGGGTGTGGAGAGTCTGCAGAAGGATCTAGATAGGCTGGGCGAATGGGCCAGGAAATGGCAAATGGAATTTAATGTTGGCAAGTGTGAGGTGGTCCACTTTGGTAGGAAGAATGGTAGGAAGGACTATTACTTACGTGGCGAAAAACTGCAGCAGGCGACGGTGCAGAGGGACCTCGGGGTCCTTGTGCATGAGTCGCAAAAACCCAGCTTGCAGGTGCAGCAGGTGGTCAGGAAGGCGAATGGGATGCTGGCCTTCATAGCGAGGGGGATTGAATATAAAAGTAGGGAGGTCTTGCTGCAGCTGTATAGGGCATTGGTGAGGCCGCAGCTGGAGTACTGTGTGCAGTTTTGGGCGCCACACCTGCGCAAAGATATTTTGGCCCTGGAGGGAGTGCAGAGGAGGTTTACTAGGCTGATACCGGAGTTGAGGGGATTGAGCTATGAGGAGAGGCTGAATAAACTAGGCTTGTACTCGTTAGAGTTTAGAAGAATGAGGGGAGATCTCATTGAGACGTATAAGATGATGAATGGGATGGATAGGATAGAGGTGGAGAGACTCTTCCCGCTCAAAAAAGACAGTAGGACTAGGGGGCACAGCCTCAAGATAAAGGGGAGGCGGTTTAGAACAGAGTTGAGGAGGAACTTCTTCACTCAAAGGGTGGTGAATCTCTGGAATTCTCTGCCCGTTGAGGTGGTGGAGGCTGCCTCGCTAAATATTTTTAAGAAGCGGGTTGATGGGTTTTTGATAAGAGAAGGGAATTAAGGGTTATGGGGAGAGGGCGGGAAAGTGGAACTGAGCCACGACAGATCAGCCATGATCTTATTGAATGGCGGGGCAGGCTCGAGGGGCTAGATGGCCGACTCCTGCTCCTATTTCTTATGTTCTTATGTTCTTAGGCTGCGGCCCTTGGATGTGGAGTTTATGAAGCGATTGGGGAAAATAATGAACATCATCCCAGTCATCGCGAAGGCCGACACCATGACCCTGGAGGAGAGGCACGAATTTAAACTGAGGGTGAGTGGCTCCCTAACCGCATCCCCTCTGTCTCCTTGTAAACCCACTGAGGAGGAGGAGGCATCTGTCACTTTCTCTCCGGGAGAGTTAGGCAATTGCTACAACGAGGGGGGGGGGGGGGGGGGTGGAAAAATTCATAAAACTCAATGCAAGCTCGAGAAACAGAATCTCAACCTTTAATTTGGCAGCTTTACACTAACTCAGGGTCAACACTGTTCAGGTCATAACCTCTACCCTTCTCCATGATGTGGAGGTGCCAGCAGTGGATGGATCAGAATGTGAGTCTTTACAGCGAATTAAATCTTAAAAGGTGCAGACGATGTGAGTGGAGAGAGGGTTAAGCACAGGTTAAAGAGATGGGTATTGTCTCCAGACAGTGAGTCCAAAGATGTGTGGGTTGGGTTGATGCTAAAATTGCTCCTTAGAGTCCAGGGATGGGTAGGTTAGAGGGATTAGTGGGTATAATATAGGGGTAGGGCCTGGGTGGGATTGTGTTCGGTGCAGACTCGATGGGCCGAAGGGCCTCTTTCTGCACTGTAGGGTTTCTATGATCCCTCTAACCTCCACATCCCTGGACTCTAAGAGGCAATTTTAGCATCAACCTAACCCGCACATCTTTGATCTCACTACCTGGAGACAACACACATCTCCTTAACCTGTGCTTAACCCTCTCTCCACTCACATTGTCTGTACCTTTTAAGATTTAATTCGCTGCAAAGACACGCATTCTGATAAGTCCAATGCTTGTAAAGATTGCAAGTCTTTACAGCTAATTTCCTCACACTTGAGGACACCCTCAACTGGGACCTTGGGTTCATGTCACACTATCTGTAACCCCCATGACTTGCCTGGGTTTGTAAAATCTCACTAACTGTCCTGTCTGGAGACAATACACATCTCCTTAACCTGTGCTTAACCCTCTCTCCACTCACACTGTCTGTACCTTTAAGACTTGGTTACCATTAAGAATTGGCTAGCAGATAGGAGACAGAGAGTGGTGGTTGATGGTAAATATTCGTCATGGAGTTCGGTTACGAGTGGTGTGCCTCAGGGATCTGTTTTGGGGCCACTGCTGTTTGTAATTTTTATTAATGATCTGGATGAGGGTATAGTTGGGTGGATCAGTAAATTTGCTGATGACACCAAAGTCGGAGGTGTGGTAGATAGTGAGGAAGGGTGTCACAGTTTACAGAGAGACTTGGACAAGTTGCAGAGCTGGGCCGAGAGATGGCGGATGGAGTTTAATGCGGAGAAGTGAGAGGTAATTCACTTTGGTAGGAATAACGGATGTATCGAGTATAGGGCTAACGGGAGGACTTTGAATAGTGTGGATGAACAGAGGGATCTAGGTGTATGTGTACACAGATCCCTGAAAGTTGGGAATCAAGTAGATAGGGTTGTTAGGAAGGCATATGGTGTCTTGGCGTTTATTGGTAGGGGGATTGAATTTAGGAGCCGCAACGTCATGTTGCAACTGTACACAACTCTGGTGCGGCCGCACTTGGAGTATTGTGTGCAGTTCTGGTTCCCACATTACAGGAAGGATGTGGAGGCTTTGGAGAGGGTGCAGAGGAGGTTTACCAGGATGTTGCCTGGTATGGAGGGGAGGTCCTATGAGGAGAGACTGAGGGATTTGGGGTTGTTTTCGTTAGAAAGAAGGCAGCTAAGAGGGGATCTTATTGAAACATATAAGATGATTAAAAGTTTAGATAGGGTGGATAGTAATAGCCTTTTTCCTCTGATGGAGAAAGCTAGCACGAGGGGGCATGGCTTTAAATTAAGGGGGGGTAATTATAGGACAGATGTCAGGGGTAGGTTCTTTACCTAGAGGGTGGTGAGGGATTGGAATGCCCTGCCTGCTGCAGTTGGAAATGCGCCTAGTTTGGGGGCGTTTAAGAGATCTGTGGATAGGTTTATGGACGGAAAGGGATTGGTTTAGGTTAGAGGGTCATTGTTTTTGTAACTGGTCGGTGCAACATCGTGGGCCGAAGGGCCTGTTCTGCGCTGTAATGTTCTATGTTAGCTGTGAAGACTCACATTCTAATCAGTATTCTGTAAACTGTGCCTTTATATGCCCTGTTTGTGATTAGAACTCCCCACTCAACTGATGAAGGGGCAAACCCTGAAAGCTAGTGGCTTTTATACCAACTAAACCTGTTGGACTTTAACCTGGTGTAGTGAGACTCCTGACTCACTTTTTCAAATGGCAGATATGTACCTTCGGTTGCCATTTACACCTCCTCTCGAAAGATCCCCAGTTTCTTTACTTGCCCCTTTTACTGTCCCCACTTTGGCCCTCATACCGTTGGCTCTTCTGTCATTGATCTCTCATCATCAGCGTATCAGAACCCCTCCGATTTATACTTCCCTCCTCTCTCCCCTCATCCTGCTACAATTATACTCCTATAACTGTGCGGCCAAATTCCCCTCCAACTCCATTTTCCAGTTTGCTGATGACACCACCGTAGTGGGTCGGATCTCAAACAATGATGAGACGGAGTACGGGAATGAGATAGAGAATCTGGTGAACTGGTGCGGCAACAATAATCTCTCCCTCAATGTTAACAAAACAAAGGAGATTGTCATTGAGTTCAGGAAGCGTAAAGGAGAACGTGCCCCTGTCTACATCAACGGGGATGGAGTAGAAAGGGTCGAGAACTTTAAGTTTTTAGGTGTCCAGATGCTGTCGGACTTTTGAATGGACCTACCTCGCGTTAAGTTGACCTTTCTCTACACCCTCGCTGTGACTGTAACACTACATTCCGCACTCTCTCCTTTCCTTCTCTATGAACAGTAAAGCGCACAAGAAACAATACTTTCCATTGTTTGCTAATAAATAATTGCTAATAATAATTTGCTAATAAATAATAATAAATAATTGTTTGCAATAACAAATCAAATCAAAAATTCCAGCTTCGATCAGTCACATTTTTAACATCATCGAACATAAACATTAACTCTGTTCCCTCAGCACAGACGCTGCCTGACTTGCTGGGAATTTCCAGCACTTTCTGTTTTTATATCACTATCTGTTCCTCTCAGACCCAGAGGATAGACAATAAGCTCCAGACATTTGTCTCCTATTTTCAGTGTCCCGGTTAACACGTCTATATTCAGTGCGAATGTAATAAAGCTGGCAAGGATTGCGTCAAAATACAAAGGAGAGGAATTTTCACAGTCTCTTTATCGAAAGTGGTAAAGATAGCAGCTGGATAGAAATAAACTCATTCCCAGAATGTTCCGGAAACATTAGCATTTCCAGTGCTAAAATTGCTCCAATAAGCGGAGAACATGTTTATTTAGATTTCCGGTCCCCTTGGGGAGAGTAGAGGGGGTTAGACTGTAGGGGGGATTGGACTGTAGGGGGGATTGGACTGTAGGGGGGATTGGACTGTAGGGGGGATTGGACTGTAGGGGGGATTGGACTGTAGGGGGGATTGGACTGTAGGGGGGATTGGACTGTAGGGGGGATTGGACTGTAGAGGGGGATTGGACTGTAGGGGGGATTGGACTGTAGGGGGGATTGGACTGTAGGGGGGATTGGACTGTAAAGGGGATTGGACTGTAGGGGGGATTGGACTGTAGGGGGGATTGGACTGTAGAGGGGATTGGACTGTAGGGGGGATTGGACTGTAGGGGGGATTGGACTGTACGGGGGATTGGACTGTAGAGGGGATTGGACTGTAGGGGGGATTGGACTGTAGAGGGGGATTGGACTGTAGAGGGGGATTGGACTGTAGGGGGGATTGGACTGTAGGGGGGATTGGACTGTAGGGGGGATTGGACTGTAGAGGGGATTGGACTGTAGGGGGGATTGGACTGTAGGGGGGATTGGACTGTACGGGGGATTGGACTGTAGGGGGGGGATTGGACTGTAGGGGGGATTGGACTGTAGGGGGATTGGACTGTAGGGGGGGATTGGACTGTAGGGGGGATTGGACTGTAGTGGGGATTGGACTGTAGGGGGGATTGGACTGTAGGGGGGGTTGGACTGTAGGGGGGATTGGACTGTAGGGGGGATTGGACTGTAGTGGGGATTGGACTGTAGGGGGGATTGGACTGGAGGGGGGATTGGACTGTAGAGGGGGATTGGACTGTAGTGGGAATTGGACTGTAGGGGGGATTGGACTGTAGGGGGGATTGGACTGTAGGGGGGATTGGACTGTAGGGGGGATTGGACTCTAGGGGGGGATTGGACTGTAGGGGGAATTGGACTGTAGGGGGGATTGGACTGTAGAGGGGGATTGGACTGTAGAGGGGGATTGGACTGTAGGGGGGATTGGACTGTAGGGGGGATTGGACTGTAGAGGGGATTGGACTGTAGGGGGGATTGGACTGTAGGGGGGATTGGACTGTACGGGGGATTGGACTGTAGGGAGGATTGGACTGTAGGGGGGATTGGACTGTAGGGGGGATTGGACTGTAGGGGGGATTGGACTGTAGGGGGGATTGGACTGTAGGGGGGGATTGGACTGTAGTGGGGATTGGACTGTAGGGGGGATTGGACTGTAGGGGGGGTTGGACTGTAGGGGGGATTGGACTGTAGGGGGGATTGGACTGTAGGGGGGGATTGGACTGTAGGGGGAATTGGACTGTAGGGGGGATTGGACTGTAGAGGGGGATTGGACTGTAGAGGGGGATTGGACTGTAGGGGGGATTGGACTGTAGGGGGATTGGACTGTAGGGGGGATTGGACTGTAGAGGGGATTGGACTGTAGGGGGGATTGGACTGTAGGGGGGATTGGACTGTACGGGGGATTGGACTGTAGGGGGGGGATTGGACTGTAGGGGGGATTGGACTGTAGGGGGGATTGGACTGTAGGGGGGATTGGACTGTAGGGGGGGATTGGACTGTAGTGGGGATTGGACTGTAGGGGGGATTGGACTGTAGGGGGGATTGGACTGTAGGGGGGATTGGACTGTAGGGGGGATTGGACTGTAGGGGGGATTGGACTGTAGGGGGGGATTGGACTGTAGGGGGGGATTGGACTGTAGGGGGAATTGGACTGTAGGGGGGATTGGACTGTAGAGGGGGATTGGACTGTAGAGGGGGATTGGACTGTAGGGGGGATTGGACTGTAGGGGGGATTGGACTGTAGGGGGGATTGGACTGTAAGGGGGGGTTGGACTATAGGGGGGATTGGACTGTAGTGGGGATTGGATTGTAGGAGGGGTTGGACTGTAGGGGGGGCTGGATTGTAGGGGGGATTGGACTGTAGTGGGGATTGGATTGTAGGAGGGGTTGGACTGTAGGGGGGGCTGGATTGTAGGGGGGATTGGACTGTAGGGGGGATTGGACTGTGGGGGGGGGGTTGGATTGTAGGGGGGATTGGACTGTAAGGGGGATTGGACTGTAGGGGGGATTGGACTGTAGGGGGGGGATTGGACTGTAGGGGGGATTGGACTGTAGGGGGGATTGGACTGTGGGGGGGGGGTTGGATTGTAGGGGGGATTGGACTGTAAGGGGGATTGGACTGTAGTGGGGATTGGACTGTAGGGGGGATTGGACTGTAGAGGGGGATTGGACTGTAGAGGGGGATTGGACTGTAGGGGGGATTGGACTGTAGGGGGGATTGGACTGTAGGGGGGATTGGACTGTAGAGGGGATTGGACTGTAGGGGGGATTGGACTGTAGGGGGGATTGGACTGTACGGGGGATTGGACTGTAGGGGGGGGATTGGACTGTAGGGGGGATTGGACTGTAGGGGGGATTGGACTGTAGGGGGGATTGGACTGTAGGGGGGATTGGACTGTAGTGGGGATTGGACTGTAGGGGGGATTGGACTGTAGGGGGGGTTGGACTGTAGGGGGGATTGGACTGTAGGGGGGATTGGACTGTAGTGGGGATTGGACTGTAGGGGGGATTGGACTGGAGGGGGGATTGGACTGTAGAGGGGGATTGGACTGTAGTGGGAATTGGACTGTAGGGGGGATTGGACTGTAGGGGGGATTGGACTGTAGGGGGGATTGGACTGTAGGGGGGATTGGACTCTAGGGGGGGATTGGACTGTAGGGGGAATTGGACTGTAGGGGGGATTGGACTGTAGAGGGGGATTGGACTGTAGAGGGGGATTGGACTGTAGGGGGGATTGGACTGTAGGGGGGATTGGACTGTAGAGGGGATTGGACTGTAGGGGGGATTGGACTGTAGGGGGGATTGGACTGTACGGGGGATTGGACTGTAGGGAGGATTGGACTGTAGGGGGGATTGGACTGTAGGGGGGATTGGACTGTAGGGGGGATTGGACTGTAGGGGGGATTGGACTGTAGGGGGGGATTGGACTGTAGTGGGGATTGGACTGTAGGGGGGATTGGACTGTAGGGGGGGTTGGACTGTAGGGGGGATTGGACTGTAGGGGGGATTGGACTGTAGGGGGGGATTGGACTGTAGGGGGAATTGGACTGTAGGGGGGATTGGACTGTAGAGGGGGATTGGACTGTAGAGGGGGATTGGACTGTAGGGGGGATTGGACTGTAGGGGGATTGGACTGTAGGGGGGATTGGACTGTAGAGGGGATTGGACTGTAGGGGGGATTGGACTGTAGGGGGGATTGGACTGTACGGGGGATTGGACTGTAGGGGGGGGATTGGACTGTAGGGGGGATTGGACTGTAGGGGGGATTGGACTGTAGGGGGGATTGGACTGTAGGGGGGGATTGGACTGTAGTGGGGATTGGACTGTAGGGGGGATTGGACTGTAGGGGGGATTGGACTGTAGGGGGGATTGGACTGTAGGGGGGATTGGACTGTAGGGGGGATTGGACTGTAGGGGGGGATTGGACTGTAGGGGGAATTGGACTGTAGGGGGGATTGGACTGTAGAGGGGATTGGACTGTAGAGGGGGATTGGACTGTAGGGGGGATTGGACTGTAGGGGGGATTGGACTGTAGGGGGGATTGGACTGTAAGGGGGGGTTGGACTATAGGGGGGATTGGACTGTAGTGGGGATTGGATTGTAGGAGGGGTTGGACTGTAGGGGGGGCTGGATTGTAGGGGGGATTGGACTGTAGTGGGGATTGGATTGTAGGAGGGGTTGGACTGTAGGGGGGGGCTGGATTGTAGGGGGGATTGGACTGTAGGGGGGATTGGACTGTGGGGGGGGGGTTGGATTGTAGGGGGGATTGGACTGTAAGGGGGATTGGACTGTAGGGGGGATTGGACTGTAGGGGGGGGATTGGACTGTAGGGGGGATTGGACTGTAGGGGGGATTGGACTGTGGGGGGGGGGGGTTGGATTGTAGGGGGGATTGGACTGTAAGGGGGATTGGACTGTAGTGGGGATTGGATTGTAGGAGGGGTTGGACTGTAGGGGGGGCTGGATTGTAGGGGGGATTGGACTGTAGGGGGGGGTTGGATTGTAGGGGGGATTGGACTGTAGGGGGGGGGGGTTGGACTGTAGGGAGGTTGGATTGTAGGGGGGATTGGACTGTAAGGGGGGGGTTGGACTGTAGGGGGGATTGGACTGTAGGGGGGGGTTGGACTGTAGGGGGGATTGGACTGTAGAAGGGGTTGGACTGTAGGGGGGATTGGACTGTAGGAGGGGTTGGACTGTAGGGGGGGTTGGACTGTAAGGGGGGGGTTGGACTGTAGGGGCGATTGGACTGTAGGAGGGGTTAGACTGTAGTGGGGGTTGGACTGTAGGGGGGATTGGACTGTAGGGGGGATTGGACTGTAGGGGGGATTGGACTGTAGGGAGGATTGGACTGTAGGGGGGTATTGGACTGTAGGGGGGGGATTGGACTGTAGAGGGGATTGGACTGTAGAGGGGATTGGACTGTAGGGGGGGGATTGGACTGTAGGGGGGGATTGGACTGTAGGGGGGATTGGACTGTAGGGGGGATTGGACTGTAGGGGGGATTGGACTGTAGGGGGGGCATTGGACTGTAGGGGGGATTGGACTGTAGGGGGGGCATTGGACTGTAGGGGGGATTGGACTGTAGAGGGGGATTGGACTGTAGAGGGGGATTGGACTGTAAGGGGGGATTGGACTGTAGGGGGATTGGACTGTAGGGGGGATTGGACTGTAGGGGGGTTTGGACTGTAGGGGGGGGATTGAACTGTAGGGGGGGGAATGGACTGTAGGGGGGATTGGACTGTAGAGGGGATTGGACTGTAGGGGGGGATTGGACTGTAGGGGGGATTGGACTGTAGGGGGGGGATTGGACTGTAGGGGGGATTGGACTGTAGGGGGGGGTTGGACTGTAGAGGGGATTGGACTGTAGGGGGGGATTGGACTGTAGGGGGGATTGGACTGTAGGGGGGATTGGACTGTAGGGGGGATTGGACTGTAGGGGGGGGTTGGACTGTAGGGGGGATTGGACTGTAGGGGGGGGTTGGACTGTAGGGGGGATTGGACTGTAGGGGGGATTGGACTGTAGAGGGGATTGGACTGTAGGGGGTGATTGGACTGTTAGGGGGGGGATTGGACTGTAGGGGGGGGTTGGACTGTAGGGGGGGTTGGACTATAGGGGGGATTGGACTGTAGGGTGGGGGTTCACTGTAGGGGGGGGATTGGACTGTAGGGGGGGGTTGGACTGTAGGGGGGATTGGACTGTAGGGGGTGTTGGACTGTAGGGAGGTTGGATTGTAGAGGGTATTGGACTGGAGAAGGGTTTGGACTGTAGGGGGGGTTGGGCTGTAGGGGCGGGGATTGGACTGTAGGGGGGGATTGGACTGTAGGGGGGGCTGGATTGTAGGGGGGATTGGACTGTAGTGGGGATTGGATTGTAGGAGGGGTTGGACTGTAGGGGGGGCTGGATTGTAGGGGGGATTGGACTGTAGTGGGGATTGGATTGTAGGAGGGGTTGGACTGTAGGGGGGGCTGGATTGTAGGGGGGATTGGACTGTAGGGGGATTGGACTGTGGGGGGGGGGTTGGATTGTAGGGGGGATTGGACTGTAAGGGGGATTGGACTGTAGGGGGGATTGGACTGTAGGGGGGGGATTGGACTGTAGGGGGGATTGGACTGTAGGGGGGATTGGACTGTGGGGGGGGGGTTGGATTGTAGGGGGGATTGGACTGTAAGGGGGATTGGACTGTAGTGGGGATTGGATTGTAGGAGGGGTTGGACTGTAGGGGGGGCTGGATTGTAGGGGGGATTGGACTGTAGGGGGGGGTTGGATTGTAGGGGGGATTGGACTGTAGGGGGGGGGGTTGGACTGTAGGGAGGTTGGATTGTAGAGGGGATTGGACTGGAGAAGGGATTGGACTGTAAGGAGGGGTTGGACTGTAGGGGGGGTTGGACTGTAGGGGGGATTGGACTGTAGGGGGGATTGGACTGTAGGGGGGATTGGACTGTAAGGGGGGGGGTGGACTGTAGGGGGGATTGGACTGTAGGGGGGGGTTGGACTGTAGGGGGGATTGGACTGTAGAAGGGGTTGGACTGTAGGGGGGATTGGACTGTAGGAGGGGTTGGACTGTAGGGGGGGTTGGACTGTAAGGGGGGGGTTGGACTGTAGGGGCGATTGGACTGTAGGAGGGGTTAGACTGTAGTGGGGGTTGGACTGTAGGGGGGATTGGACTGTAGGGGGGATTGGACTGTAGGGGGGATTGGACTGTAGGGAGGATTGGACTGTAAGGGGGAGGTTGGACTGTAGGGGGGATTGGACTGTAGAGGGGATTGGACTGTAGGGGGGGGATTGGACTGTAGGGGGGATTGGACTGTAGGGGGGGGGTTGGACTGTAGGGGGGGGATTGGACTGTAGGGGGGGGATTGGACTGTAGAGGGGATTGGACTGTAGAGGGGATTGGACTGTAGGGGGGGGATTGGACTGTAGGGGGGGATTGGACTGTAGGGGGGATTGGACTGTAGGGGGGATTGGACTGTAGGGGGGACTGGACTGTAGGGGGGGCATTGGACTGTAGGGGGGATTGGACTGTAGGGGGGGCATTGGACTGTAGGGGGGATTGGACTGTAGAGGGGGATTGGACTGTAGAGGGGGATTGGACTGTAAGGGGGGATTGGACTGTAGGGGGGATTGGACTGTAGGGGGGATTGGACTGTAGGGGGGTTTGGACTGTAGGGGGGGGATTGAACTGTAGGGGGGGGAATGGACTGTAGGGGGGATTGGACTGTAGAGGGGATTGGACTGTAGGGGGGGATTGGACTGTAGGGGGGATTGGACTGTAGGGGGGGATTGGACTGTAGGGGGGATTGGACTGTAGGGGGGGGTTGGACTGTAGAGGGGATTGGACTGTAGGGGGGGATTGGACTGTAGGGGGGATTGGACTGTAGGGGGGGATTGGACTGTAGGGGGGATTGGACTGTAGGGGGGGGTTGGACTGTAGGGGGGATTGGACTGTAGGGGGGGGTTGGACTGTAGGGGGGATTGGACTGTAGGGGGGATTGGACTGTAGAGGGGATTGGACTGTAGGGGGTGATTGGACTGTTAGGGGGGGGATTGGACTGTAGGGGGGGGTTGGACTGTAGGGGGGGTTGGACTGTAGGGGGGATTGGACTGTAGGGTGGGGGTTCACTGTAGGGGGGGGATTGGACTGTAGGGGGGATTGGACTGTAGGGGGTGTTGGACTGTAGGGAGGTTGGATTGTAGAGGGTATTGGACTGGAGAAGGGATTGGACTGTAGGGGGGGTTGGGCTGTAGGGGCGGGGATTGGACTGTAGGGGGGGATTGGACTGTAGGGGGGATTGGACTGTAGGGGGGATTGGACTGTAGGGGGGGTTGGACTGTAGGGGGGGGATTGGTCTGTAGGGGGGATTGGACTCTAAGGGGGGGGGGGGGTTGGACTGTAGGGGGGATTGGACTGTAGGGGGATTGGACTGTAGGGAGGATTGGACTGTAGGGGGGATTGGACTGTAGGGGGGATTGGACTGTAAGGGGGGGTTGGACTGTAGGGGGGATTGGGCTGTAGGGAGGATTGGACTGTAGGGGGGATTGGACTGTAGGGGGGATTGGACTGTAGGGGGGATTGGACTGTAAGGGGGGGTTGGACTGTAGGGGGGATTGGACTGTAGGGGGGATTGGACTGTAGGAGGATTGGACTGTAGGGGGGATTGGACTGTAGGGGGGATTGGACTGTAGGGGGGATTGGACTGTAGGGGGGATTGGACTGTAGAGGGGATTGGACTGTAGGGGGGATTGGACTGTAAGGGGGGGTTGGACTGTAGGGGGATTGGGCTGTAGGGAGGATTGGACTGTAGGGGGGATTGGACTGTAGGTGGGATTGGACTGTAGGGGGGATTGGACTGTAGGGGGGATTGGACTGTAGGGAGGATTGGACTGTAGGGGGGATTGGACTGTAGGTGGGATTGGACTGTAGGGGGGATTGGACTGTAGGGGGGTTGGACTGTAGGGGGGATTGGACTGTAGGGGGGGTTGGACTGTAGGGGGGATTGGACTGTAGGGGGGGTTGGACTGTTCTGTGGGGGCACGGGGTGGAGGGAGGGGTATCAGTGGGATTTTAGACTCTGCAGCTGATTCTGCGAGTTTATTTGGGGTTGAGCGAGATTACGAGCTCCAGCTTTGATTCGCTTTTCGCTATTTTGAACTGACAGGTTCGGAAGGAGCTGGAGGCAAACTGCATTGAGTTTTACCCACAGAGAGAGTTTGATGAAGATATGGAAGACAAAATGGAAAACGACAAGATCAGGGTGAGTGGGAGCCTGCGTCAAACTGAGACACAGGAAACAACCTTGTGTTTGGAGGGTGCTGCTCACAGATTGTCTCTTCCCCTGTCTGAGCCAGACTCACGGCCCTCTCTCTCTCTGTTTTATGGTGGTCAGGATTTGTCTTCACAATTCCCCCCTCTTCCCCCCCCCACCCGCTGTCCAGCCAGCTGGTTTGGAGATGAGGTGTGGGTGGGGGGGTTTATATAAGCAGTTCCCAGTTGACCCACACCCGCCATGTCTCCCTGGAGGGCAAGGACTGATCCTGGGCCTGTTGAGGGCCTTATTTGGCCAATTAATAGTCAGTAAAGTGCCTGATCCTGCCCTCATTGCTGTTACACCCACGACAGAGAGAGGCCAACACCAAATGAGTAGCCCAATAGCATTAGTTATGTGAACCAAGAGAATCTATAGAATCTCTTCAAAGAGACCATTCATCCCATTGGATCTGCTCTGACTCTCCATCAGAGCATCTTTCCCAGGCCCACCCCCAACTCCCTGTCCCTGTAACCCCATCGCCAATCCTATCCCACACATTTTTGGGCTGTGGGAGGAAGCCCACGCAGACACGAGGAGAATGTGCAAACGTCACACAGACAGTGACCCGAGCCGGGAATCGAACCCTGTTCCCTGGTGCTGTGAGGCAGCAGTGCTAACTGATGTCTAGGAAGGGAGTGGGGTCCCATTGAGAGGGACTTCCCCCATTGCAAGCACCCTCTCCCTGGTCAAATCTTCCTCAAATTGGAATACAATGTTGGCAAGTGTGAGGTTATCCACTTTGGCAGGAATAATAGTGGGAGGGATTACTATTTAAAGGGCGAAAAGCTGCAGCATGTTACGGTGCAGAGGGACCTGGGCGTCCTTGTGCATGAGTCGCAAAAACCCAGCTTGCAGGTGCAGCAGGTGATCAGGAAGGCGAATGGGATGCTGGCCTTCATAGCGAGGGGGATTGAATATAAAAGTAGGAAGGTCTTGCTGCAGCTGTATAGGGCATTGGTGAGGCCGCAGCTGGAGTACTGTGCGCAGTTCTGGTCGCCTCACTACAGGAAGGATGTGGAAGCTATTGAGAGGGTGCAGAGGAGATTTACAAGGATGTTGCCTGGATTGGGAGGCATGCCTTATGAAGATAGGTTGAGGGAGCTGGGACTCTTTTCCCTGGAGAGACGAAGGTTGAGAGGCGACCTGATAGAAGTTTATAAAATGTTGAGAGGAATAGATAGGGTGGACTCTCGGAGGCTATTTCCCAGGGCTGAAATGGTCGCTACGAGAGGACATAGGTTTAAGGTGCTGGGGAGCAGGTACAGAGGAGATGTCAGGGGTAATTTTTTCACTCAGAGGGTGGTGAGTGAGTGGAATCGGCTGCCGTTGGTGGTGGTGGAGGCGAACTCGCTGGGGTCTTTTAAGAGACTTCTGGATGAGTCCATGGGATTTAATGGGATTGAGGGTTATAGATAGGCCTGGTAGGTAGGGATATGATCGGCGCAACTTATGGGCCGAAGGGCCTGTTTGTGCTGTAGTGTTCTATGTTCTAAGCTTTTGGCTTTTGCTACCAAATAAACCTGTTGGACTTTAACCTGGTGTTGTGAGACTTCTTACCAGACATCAGGGCAAGATGAGAAACCTCATGTAGAAGCTCTTGTCTCCAGGAGGCCATTTGATCCCTAGAGTTTGTTCCATCGTTAAATAAGCTCCTGGCTGATCTACCCAACTCTCCGTACCCCCTTTGGACAACAGAAAACTGGAAATACTCAACCTGGCACCAATCGCCCTCTCTAAAACTACCCAGGAGAATCTTTAGCAAGCGTTGTCCCCGCTATATATTTCCAAACCTTGTGGATGTTATTGTGCTGTTACTTACGCAAGGATATTTTGGCCTTGGAGGGAGTGCAGAGGAGGTTCACTAGGCTGATACCGGAGTTGAGAGGGTTGAGCTATGAGGAGAGGCTGAATAAACTAGGCTTGTACTCGTTAGAGTTTAGAAGAATGAGGGGAGATCTCATTGAGACGTATAAGATGATGAATGGGATGGATGGGATAGAGGTGGAGAGACTCTTCCCGCTCAAAAAAGACAGCAGGACTAGGGGGCACAGCCTCAAGATAAAGGGGGGGCGGTTTAGGACAGAGTTGAGGAGGAACTTCTTCACTCAAAGGGTGGTGAATCTCTGGAATTCTCTGCCCGTTGAAGTGGTGGAGGCTGCCTCGCTAAATACTTTTAAGACACGGGTTGATGGGTTTTTGATAAGAGAAGGGATTAAGGGTTATGGGGAGAGGGCGGGTATGTGGAACTGAGCCACGACAGATCAGCCATGATCTTATTGAATGGCGGGGCAGGCTCAAAGGGCTAGATGGCCTACTCCTGCTCCTATTTCTTATGTTCTTATCATGTTCTTTCCATTACTTAACTGCTTTTCTTTCCAATCTCGCAGGAAACCATGCCCTTCGCTATTGTCGGGAGTGACACTGAATATCAGATAAACGGGAAGAGAGTCTTAGGCAGGAAAACACCCTGGGGTATCATCGAGGGTGAGTCTGTTACCGTAGAAACTCTACAGCGTGGAAAGAGGCCATTCAGCCCATTGAATCTACACCCTCCACAATCCCACCCAGGCCCTATCCCCATATCCCTACATATTTACCTGCCAATCCCTCTAATCTACACATCTCAGGGGCAATTTTAGCATCAACCTAACCCGCATATAGAACACTACAGCACAAACAGGCCCTTCAGCCCACAAGTTGCGCCAATCACATCCATACCTACCAGGCCATATCTGTAACTCCCAATCCCAATAAACTCATCCAGAAGTCTTTTAAAAGACCCCAGCGAGTTTTTGGGAGGGAACCGGAGCACCCGGAGGAAACCCACGCGGAGAATGTGCAAACTCCACACACAGAGAGTGACCCGAGCCGGGAATCGAACCCAGGTCCCCGGAGCTGTGAAGCCGCAGTGTTAACCCACTGTGCTGCCCATAACCGCTGCGAGCAGGGTTCGAACCTGCAGGCGGAAACCCCATTAACCTGCAGGCCTTAACCACTCGGTCAAAGCAGCAGCTCTGACCCACATGTTGATACAGTTCCTGGGTCAGATACGTTGACTTAATCAGTGCCTCCCTCCTCAGCCTATCTGTTAACAGCTGCCTTGTATCTCCCTCAAGCCTCAATCCTTCAACACTCATTGCCCCTCTGAACCTCCCTCGCTCTTTCCTCCATCAAACTCCAAAGCCTCCACATTCTGCCTCTCCCCAGTCGCTGCATCACAGAACCCTACAGTGCAGAAACAGGCCCTTCGGCCCATCGAGTCTGCACTGAACACAATCCCACCCAGACCCTATCCCCATATCCCTACACATTTTACCTGCTAATCCCTCTAACCTACACATCCCAGGACACTAAGGGGCAATTTTAGCATAGCCAATGAACCTAACCCGCACATCTTTGGACTGTGGGAGGAAACCGGAGCACCCGGAGAAAACCCACGCAGACACGGGGAGAATGTGCAAACTCCACACAGACAGTGACCCGAGCCGGGAATCGAACCCAGGACCCTGGAGCTGTGAAGCAGCAGTGCTAACCACTGTGCTACCGTGCCGCCCATCAGAGTCACTTTTTTTCAAAGCTTATTTATTAGTGTGACAAGTAAGGCTTATATTAACGCTGCAATGAAAACCCCTTAGTCGCCACACTCCGGTGCCCGTTCGGGTACACTGAGGGAGAAATTAGCACGGCCCAACGTATCTAACCAGCAGGTCATTCAGACTGTGGGAGGAAATTTGGAGCGCTCGGAGGAAACCCACGCAGACACGGGGAGAATGTGCAGGCTCTGCACAGACCCGAGCCGGGAATCGAACCCAGGTCCCCGGAGCTGTGAAGCCGCAGTGTTAACCCACTGTGCTGCCCATAACCGCTGTGAGCAGGGTTCGAACCTGCAGGCGGAAACCCCATTAAATTTCAAATCCGACGCCTTAACCACTCGGTCACCGCAGCACCTCCAGCCCACATACCATGTTAGTACCATAGAACCCTGGTCTATAGGTTAGGTCTATAGATTGGTGGGGTTGATGTGATCGGCGCAACTCGAGGGCCGAAGGGCCTGTTTGTGCTGTAATGTTCTATGTTCTATATTCTATGTTCTAACCCTACAGTGCAGAAACAGGCCCTTCGGCCCATCGAGTCTGCACCGAACACAATCCCACCCAGACCCTATCCCCATATCCCTACACATTTTACCTGCTAATCCCTCTAACCTACACATCCCAGGACACTAAGGGGCAATTTTAGCAGAGCCAATGAACCTAACCCGCACATCTTTGGACTGTGGGAGGAAACCGGAGCACCCGGAGGAAACCCACGCAGACACGAGGAGAATGTGCAAACTCCACACAGGCAGTGACCCGAGCCGGGAATCGAACCCAGGACCCTGGAGCTGTGAAGCAGCAGTGCTAACCGCAGTGCTACCGTGCCGTGTTGACACAGTTCCTGGCGCTGTGAGGCAGTGGTGCTAACCCACCTTGCCACCGTGCTGGAGATGGCATCTTCTTCTTCAGAGACTGCTGTGAAGACTGTGGCTCACACATGGCCTGGACTGATTCCTAGAAATATCCCAAGGGTGCTACTCATTTCCTAACCCAAGGCCAGTGAACCCAGCCCAGAGCCCAAATTTGGGGAGTTGAACTCGGGTCCCTAGTGCTGTGAGGCAGCAGTGCCAACCACCATGCCACCCCTAGGCCCACGGGCTCCCATTTTCATGTATCGCCCCATCGAACCATCTCACTCTCCTTCCCACCCTATCGCGCTATCACACACTGCAGCCCATCATGAGATGACCACACTGGAAATAAATACCGTTTAGTTGTTACACGCAAGGCCGCTGGATGTTGAGTGATCTAATTTTATAGAACTCTTCCAGACAATTTTTGTACAATGCACTCCCCCTGGTGTGCCTCAGGGATCTGTTTTGGGGCCACTGCTGTTTGTTATTTTTATTAATGATCTGGATGAGGGTATAGTTGGGTGGATTAGTAAGTTTGCTGATGACACCAAAGTCGGAGGTGTGGTAGATTGTGAGGAAGGGTGTCATAGTTTACAGAGAGACTTGGACAGGTTGCAGAGCAGGGCCGAGAGGTGGCGGATGGAGTTTAATGTGGAGAAGTGTGAGGTAATTCACTTCGGTAGGAATAACAGATGTATCGAGTATAGGGCTAACGGGAGGACTCTGAATAGTGTGGAGGAGCAGAGGGATCTAGATGTATGTGTACATAGATCCCTGAAAGTTGGGAATCAAGTAGATAAGGTTGTTAAGAAGGCATACGGTGTCTTGGCATTTATTGGTAGGGGGATTGAATTTAGGAGTCGCAGCGTCATGTTACAACTGTACACAACTCTGGTGCGGCTGCACTTGGAGTTTTGTGTGCAGTTCTGGTCCCCACATTACAGGAAGGACGTGGAGGCTTTGGAGAGGGTACAGAGGAGGTTTACCAGGATGTTGCCTGGTATGGAGGGGAGATCCTATGAGGAGAGACTGAGGGATTTGGGGTTGTTTTCGTTAGAAAGAAGGCGGCTAAGAGGGGATCTTATTGAAACATATAAGATGATTAGAGGTTTAGACAGGGTAGATAGTGATAGCCTTTTTCCTAGGATGGAGAAAGCTAGCACGAGGGGCACGACTTTAAATTAAGGGGGGGGTAGTTATAGGACTGATGTCAGGAGTAGGTTCTTTACCCAGAGGGTGGTGAGGGATTGGAATGCCCTGCCAGCTGCAGTTGTAAATGCGCCTAGTTTGGGGGCGTTTAAGAGATCCGTGGATAGGTTTATGGACGAAAAGGGATTGGTTTAGGCTAGTGGGTCATTATTTTGTAACTGGTCGGCGCAACATCGTGGGCCGAAGGGCCTGTTCTGCGCTGTAATGTTCTATGTTCTATGTTCTATGTTCTATGTTCTATGTTCTATGTTCTATGTTCAATGTTCTATGTTCTAGTTGAACGCTTTCCACCCCGGACCTACCCAACCCCTGCTGAAAGGGGAGCCAGATCATTGGGTTTAGGTGACCGGTGAAGATTACCCCCTGGTACGTCACTAACCAGTCACCCCGAAATAGTGAGTGGCCAAACTACCCAACATCCCAGAACTTGTCCGCTCTTTATCGACACACCCGCACTTCCCAGGAGGGGCCACTAGATGGTGGTCAGGAGCAGCTGCCGTGATTGGTTACTCTGGTCGCGGTCAGGCCAGGTGACGTATTCCTGCAAACGAAAGACTTGCATTTGTATAGCACCTTCTCGCCCCGAAACACAGCTCGGGTGCCGTGGGATCTGTGAGAGCAGCTCGAGACAGAGCAGGCAGGGACCACGGATATTGCCACATATTCCAGGACTGTGCTGACAATGGGTTTTGTTCCCCTGTTTGGGGACATTTAGAACAAAGAACAAAGACAGCCCGGGAAACAGGCCCTTCGGCCCAACGAGCCCACGCCACCATCTTAACATTACCAGTCCCCCTCTCCACCCACGACCCTTGTCTAATGTTTTATGGCCATCCAGATTGAGGGAAACTGATTTAGGGACAATTTATTCCTGCCAATCAGCCTAACAGCACATCTTTGGGGTGTGGGAGGAAACCGGAGCACCCGGAGAAAACCCACGCAAGCACGGGGAGAATGCGCAAACCCCCACAGACACCGGCCCAAATCCATGTGTCTGCACAGCAATCAGTGATAGTCACTGAGCTGTCGTCTTGCCCAGTATCTGGTCCAGTTTAAGCACACACTAACGACGTGAAGCACTAGGCCAATCTCAAACATTCAAGAGCAGCCCCAGTACGACCCATCGCGTGTATGCCCCTCGTTGGACACGAGGCGGACCCACTTAAAACCTGTGAATGAAAAGAGAAAAAACATTATTATTATACCATACCCATTTACATTACCAGGGAACCCCCAATGCTAATGACCCTTATTTAAAACAATCTCCTATATCCACCCATCTCCAACTCACTCATGTGCCTGAGATAGACAATGGTCTGCATCCAGTTCTGGTCACCTTACGACCAGAAGGACGTGGAGACTCTGGAGAGAGTGCAGAGGAGGTTTACCAGGATGTTGCCTGGTATGGAAGGACTGGGGTTTGAGGAAAGATTGAAGAAATTGGAGCTCTTTTCCCTTGAAAGACATCGACTGAGGGGGGATCTAATAGAGGTATATAAGATTATGAAGGGTATAGATAGAATAAACAGAGGTAAGCTATTTCCTATGCTAGAGACACGTAGGACAAGGGGCCATGGACTTAAGGTGAGGGGGGAGAGGTATAACACGGATATTAGAGGGAGGTTTTTCACACAGAGGGTAGTGGGGGTATGGAATGCTGCCAAGTAAGGTGGTGGAGGCAAACACGCTAGAGTCCTTTAAGAGTAACTTAGACAGGCACATGACTGAGTTGGAGATGGGTGGATATAGGAGATTGTTTTAAATAAGGGTCATTAGCATTGGGGCGTCCCTGGTAATGTAAATAGGTATAGTATGATAATAATAGAACATAGAACATTACAGCACAAACAGGCCCTTCGGCCCTCGAGTTGCACCGATCACATCAATCCCACCAATCTATAGACCTATCTATAACCCCCAATCCCATTAAACCCCATACACTCATCCAGAAGTCTTTTAAAAGACCCCAGCGAGTTCGCCTCCACCACCGATGACGGCAGCCGATTCCATTCACTCACCACCCTCTGAGTGAAAAACTTACCCCTGACATCTCCTCTGTACCTGCTCCCCAGCACCTTAAACCTGTGTCCTCTCATAGCGACCATTTCAGCCCTGGGAAATAGCCTCCGAGAGTCCACCCTATCTATTCCTCTCAACATTTTATAAACTTCTATCAGGTCGCCTCTCAACCTTCACCTCTCTAGGGAAAAGAGTCCCAGCTCCCTCAACCTATCTTCATAAGGCATGCCTCCCAGTCCAGGCAACATCCTTGTAAATCTCCTCTGCACCCTTTCAATAGCTTCTACGTCTTTCCTATAGTGTTTTTTCTCTTTTAATTCACAGGTTTTAAGTCGGTCCACCTTGTTCTCCAACGAGGGGCATACACACGATGGGTCGTACTGGGGCTGCTCTTGAATGTTTCGAGAGTAGCCTAGTGCTTCATGTCGTTAGTGTGTGCTTAAACTGGACCAGATACTGGGCAAGACGACAGCTCAGTGACTATCGCTGTTTGCTGTGCAGACACATGGATTTGGGCCGGTGTCTGTGGGAGTTTGTGCATTCTCCCCGTGCTTGCGTGGGTTTTCTCCGGGTGCTCCGGTTTCCTCCCACACCCCAAAGATGTGCTGTTAGGCTGATTGGCAGGAATAAATTGTCCCTAAATCAGTCTCCCCTCAATGTGGATGGCCATAAAATATTAGACAAGGGGTCGTGGGGGGGAGAGGTGGACTGGTTAGGATGGCGGCGCGGGCTCGTTGGGCCGAAGGGCCTGTTTCCCTGGCTGTTTTTGTTCTTTGTTCTTCTTTGTCTCTGGTACAGGGTAATGAGGGGAATAACCGGCACTCTGTGCCAGGCTCATAACTCAGAAGACACGGAGACCCAAAGATAGCGCCTTAGACCATTCTGTCCCTGCGGGGCCAATGTTGTGGTGGTGAACCCTCTCTGGCTGCGCTGACAGGCTTCAGGCTATCTCTGCTTCTGGGAGTAACTCATCCACTAATCACATTCTAATGTCAAATGGCCATCTTTGGGCACATACAGGATCGAAATCACTGGGTTTCCAGGGGTGAGTAACACCAGGGAATACCGGGATAGCGGTGTGCAGTTGGGTGAACAGCCATGATCCGACAGGCCCGAGGAACCAAGTAGTCCTCTCCTGCTCCCATCTTCCCCATTCAAGATGGCGTCAAGCAGGAAGTAAAATGGAAGGTTTCAGCTCAAAGCCCTGATTGAAAACAAATTATTCAGAGCATTTGAACACTCAAACTAAACATGTTTACAGCGCATATTGAGGGTAGAAGTGAAATGGAATTAGAATTGATAGCAGCAAGGAATAGAGGATGGTTACTGTGAAGGAGGGGGCTAATCAGCCCATTGTGTGAGCCTATCTGTCAGAGTAACTCGCTTAGTCACTCAGCCCACCCTGTAGCTCGATATAACTTTCTGTTGGATCATTCTCTAATTCTCCTTTAAAACCTTGATTCAACAAATCCCCACCACATTCCAGATCCTAACCACTCAATGTGTGAATCTGTCTCCACCACACTCTCAGACAGTACATTCCAGATCCTAACCACTCGCTGTGTGAATCTGTTTCCACCACACTCTCAGACAGTACATTCTAGATCCTAACCACTCGCTGTGTGAATCTGTCTCCACCACACTCTCAGACAGTACATTCCAGATCCTAACCACTCGCTGTGTGAATCTGTCTCCACCACACTCTCAGACAGTACATTCCAGATCCTAACCACTTGCTGTGTGAATCTGTCTCCACCACACACTCAGACAGTACATTCCAGACCCTAACCACTCACTGTGTGAATCTGTCTCCACCACACACTAAGACAGTACATTCCAGATCCGAACCACTCGCTGTGTGAATCTGTCTCCACCACACTCTCAAACAGTACATTCCAGATCCGAACCACTCGCTGTGTGAATCTGTCTCCACCACACTCTCAGACAGTACATTCCAGATCCTAACCACTCGCTGTGTGAATCTGTCTCTCAGACAGTACATTCCAGATCCTAACCACTCGCTGTGTGAATCTGTCTCCACCACACTCTCAGACAGTACATTCCAGATCCTAACCACTGGCTGTGTGAATCTGTCTCCACCACACTCTCAGACAGTACATTCCAAACCCAAACCACTTGCTGTGTGAATCTGTCTCCACCACACACTCAGACAGTACATTCCAGACCCTAACCACTCACTGTGTGAATCTGTCTCCACCACACACTAAGACAGTACATTCCAGATCCGAACCACTCGCTGTGTGAATCTGTCTCCACCACACTCTCAGTACATTCCAGATCCGAACCACTCGCTGTGTGAATCTGTCTCTCAGACAGTACATTCCAGATCCTAACCACTCGCTGTGTGAATCTGTCTCTCAGACAGTACATTCCAGATCCTAACCACTCGCTGTGTGAATCTGTCTCCACCACACTCTCAGACAGTACATTCCAGATCCTAACCACTGGCTGTGTGAATCTGTCTCCACCACACTCTCAGACAGTACATTCCAGACCCTAACCACTTGCTGTGTGAATATGTCTCCACCACACTCTCAGACAGTACATTCCAGATCCTAACCACTCGCTGTGTGAATCTGTCTCCACCACACTCTCAGACAGTACATTCCAGATCCTAACCACTCGCTGTGTGAATCTGTCTCCACCACACTCTCAGACAGTACATTCCAGATCCTAACCATCGCTGTGTGAATCTGTCTCCACCACACTCTGACAGTACATTCCAGATCCTAACCACTCGCTGTGTGAATCTGTCTCCACCACAAACTCAGACAGTACATTCCAGATCCTAACCATCGCTGTGTGAATCTGTCTCCACCACACTCTGACAGTACATTCCAGATCCTAACCACTCGCTGTGTGAATCTGTCTCCACCACACTCTCAGACAGTATATTCCAGATCCTAACCACTCACTGTGTGAATCTGTCTCCACCACACTCTCAGACAGTACATTCCAGATCCTAACCACTCGCTGTGTGAATCTGTCTCCACCACACTCTCAGACAGTACATTCCAGACCCTAACCACTCGCTGTGTGAATCTGTCTCCACCACACTCTCAGACAGTACATTCCAGACCCTAACCACTTGCTGTGTGAATCTGTCTCCACCACACACTCAGACAGTACATTCCAGACCCTAACCACTCGCTGTGTGAATCTGTCTCCACCACACTCTCAGACAGTACATTCCAGACCCTAACCACTTGCTATGTGAATCTGTCTCCACCACACTCTCAGACAGTACATTCCAGATCCTAACCACTCGCTGTGTGAATCTGTCTCCACCACACTCTCAGACAGTACATTCCAGACCCTAACCACTTGCTGTGTGAATCTGTCTCCACCACACTCTCAGACAATACATTCCAGATCCTAACCACTCGCTGTGTAAATCTGTCTCCACCACACTCTCAGACAGTACATTCCAGATCCTAACCACTCGCTGTGTGAATCTGTCTCCTCCACACTCTCAGACAGTACATTCCAAACCCTAACCACTCGCTGTGTGAATCAGTCTCCACCACAATCTCAGACAGTACATTCCAGACCATAACCACTCGCTGTGTAAATCTGTCTCCACCACACTCTCAGACAGTACATTCTGGATCCTAACCACTCGCTGTGTGAATCTGTCTCCTCCACACTCTCAGACAGTACATTCCAAACCCTAACCACTCGCTGTGTGAATCAGTCTCCACCACAATCTCAGACAGTACATTCCAGATCCTAACCACTCGCTGTGTGAATCTGTCTCCTCCACACTCTCAGACAGTACATTCTAGATCCTAACCACTCGCTGTGTGAATCTGTCTCCTCCACACTCTCAGACAGTACATTCCAAACCCTAACCACTCGCTGTGTGAATCAGTCTCCACCACAATCTCAGACAGTACATTCCAGATCCTAACCACTCGCTGTGTGAATCTGTCTCCTCCACACTCTCAGACAGTACATTCCAAACCCTAACCACTCGCTGTGTGAATCTGTCTCCACCACACTCTCAGACAGTACATTCCAAACCCTAACCACTCGCTGTGTGAATCAGTCTCCACCACAATCTCAGACAGTACATTCCAAACCCTAACCACTCGCTGTGTGAATCTGTCTCCACCACACTCTCAGACAGTACATTCCAGACCCTAACCACTCACTGTGTGAATCTGTCTCCACCACACCCTCAGACAGTACATTCCAGATCCTAACCACTCGCTGTGTGAATCTGTCTCCACCACACTCTCAGACAGTACATTCCAGACCCTAACCACTCGCTGTGTGAATCTGTCTCCACCACACCCTCAGACAGTACATTCCAGATCCTAACCACTTGCTGTGTGAATCTGTCTCCACCACACTCTCAGACAGTACATTCCAGATCCTACCCACTCGCTGTGTGAATCTGTCTCCACCACACTCTCAGACAGTACATTCCAGACCCTAACCACTCGCTGTGTGAATCTGTCTCCACCACACTCTCAGACAGTACATTCCAGATCCTACCCACTCGCTGTGTGAATCTGTCTCCACCACACTCTCAGACAGTACATTCCAGACCCTAACCACTCGCTGTGTGAATCTGTTTCCACCACACTCTCAGACAGTACATTCCAGATCCTAACCACTTGCTGTGTGAATCTGTCTCCACCACACTCTCAGACAGTATATTCCAGACCCTAACCACTCGCTGTGTGAATCTGTCTCCACCACACTCTCAGACAGTACATTCCAGACCCTAACCACTTGCTATGTGAATCTGTCTCCACCACACTCTCAGACAGTACATTCCAGATCCTAACCACTCGCTGTGTGAATCTGTCTCCACCACACTCTCAGACAGTACATTCCAGACCCTAACCACTTGCTGTGTGAATCTGTCTCCACCACACTCTCAGACAGTACATTCCAGACCCTAACCACTTGCTGTGTGAATCTGTCTCCACCACACTCTCAGACAGTACATTCCAGATCCTAACCACTCGCTGTGTGAATCTGTCTCCACCACACTCTCAGACAATACATTCCAGACCCTAACCACTCGCTGTGTGAATCTGTCTCCACCACACTCTCAGACAATACATTCCAGATCCTAACCACTCGCTGTGTAAATCTGTCTCCACCACACTCTCAGACAGTACATTCCAGATCCTAACGACTCGCTGTGTGAATCTGTCTCCTCCACACTCTCAGACAGTACATTCTAAACCCTAACCACTCGCTGTGTGAATCAGTCTCCACCACAATCTCAGACAGTACATTCCAGACCCTAACCACTCGCTGTGTAAATCTGTCTCCACCACACTCTCAGACAGTACATTCTGGATCCTAACCACTCGCTGTGTGAATCTGTCTCCTCCACACTCTCAGACAGTACATTCCAAACCCTAACCACTCGCTGTGTGAATCAGTCTCCACCACAATCTCAGACAGTACATTCCAGATCCTAACCACTCGCTGTGTGAATCAGTCTCCACCACAATCTCAGACAGTACATTCCAAACCCTAACCACTCGCTGTGTGAATCTGTCTCCACCACACTCTCAGACAGTACATTCCAGATCCTAACCACTTGCTGTGTGAATCTGTCTCCACCACACTCTCAGACAGTACATTCCAGATCCTAACCACTCGCTCTGTGAATCTGTCTCCACCACACTCTCAGATAGTACATTCCAGACCCTAACCACTCGCTGTGTGAATCTGTCTCCACCATACTCTCAGACAGTACATTCCAGACCCTAACCACTCACTGTGTGAATCTGTCTCCACCACACCCTCAGACAGTACATTCCAGATCCTAACCACTCGCTGTGTGAATCTGTGTCCACCACACTCTCAGACAGTACATTCCAGATCCTAACCACTCGCTGTGTGAATCTGTCTCCACCACACCCTCAGACAGTACATTCCAGATCCTAACCACTTGCTGTGTGAATCTGTCTCCACCACACTCTCAGACAGTACATTCCAGATCCTACCCACTCGCTGTGTGAATCTGTCTCCACCACACTCTCAGACAGTACATTCCAGACCCTAACCACTCGCTGTGTGAATCTGTCTCCACCACACTCTCAGACAGTACATTCCAGATCCTACCCACTCGCTGTGTGAATCTGTCTCCACCACACTCTCAGACAGTACATTCCAGACCCTAACCACTCGCTGTGTGAATCTGTTTCCACCACACTCTCAGACAGTACATTCCAGATCCTAACCACTTGCTGTGTGAATCTGTCTCCACCACACTCTCAGACAGTACATTCCAGACCCTAACCACTCGCTGTGTGAATCTGTCTCCACCACACTCTCAGACAGTACATTCCAGACCCTAACCACTTGCTATGTGAATCTGTCTCCACCACACTCTCAGACAGTACATTCCAGATCCTAACCACTCGCTGTGTGAATCTGTCTCCACCACACTCTCAGACAGTACATTCCAGACCCTAACCACTTGCTGTGTGAATCTGTCTCCACCACACTCTCAGACAGTACATTCCAGACCCTAACCACTTGCTGTGTGAATCTGTCTCCACCACACTCTCAGACAGTACATTCCAGATCCTAACCACTAGCTGTGTGAATCTGTCTCCACCACACTCTCAGACAATACATTCCAGACCCTAACCACTCGCTGTGTGAATCTGTCTCCACCACACTCTCAGACAATACATTCCAGATCCTAACCACTCGCTGTGTAAATCTGTCTCCACCACACTCTCAGACAGTACATTCCAGATCCTAACGACTCGCTGTGTGAATCTGTCTCCTCCACACTCTCAGACAGTACATTCTGGATCCTAACCACTCGCTGTGTGAATCTGTCTCCTCCACACTCTCAGACAGTACATTCCAAACCCTAACCACTCGCTGTGTGAATCAGTCTCCACCACAATCTCAGACAGTACATTCCAGATCCTAACCACTCGCTGTGTGAATCTGTCTCCTCCACACTCTCAGACAGTACATTCTAGATCCTAACCACTCGCTGTGTGAATCTGTCTCCTCCACACTCTCAGACAGTACATTCCAAACCCTAACCACTCGCTGTGTGAATCAGTCTCCACCACAATCTCAGACAGTACATTCCAGATCCTAACCACTCGCTGTGTGAATCTGTCTCCTCCACACTCTCAGACAGTACATTCCAAACCCTAACCACTCGCTGTGTGAATCTGTCTCCACCACACTCTCAGACAGTACATTCCAAACCCTAACCACTCGCTGTGTGAATCAGTCTCCACCACAATCTCAGACAGTACATTCCAGATCCTAACCACTCGCTGTGTGAATCTGTCTCCTCCACACTCTCAGACAGTACATTCCAGATCCTAACCACTCGCTGTGTGAATCTGTCTCCACCACACTCTCAGACAGTACATTCCAGACCCTAACCACTCGCTGTGTGAATCTGTCTCCACCACACTCTCAGACAGTACATTCCAGATCCTAACCACTCGCTCTGTGAATCTGTCTCCACCACACTCTCAGACAGTACATTCCAGATCCTAACCACTCGCTCTGTGAATCTGTCTCCACCATACTCTCAGACAGTACATTCCAAACCCTAACCACTCGCTGTGTGAATCTGTCTCCACCACACTCTCAGACAGTACATTCCAGATCCTAACCACTCGCTGTGTGAATCTGTCTCCACCACACTCTCAGACAGTACATTCCAGACCCTAACCACTCACTGTGTGAATCTGTCTCCACCACACTCTCAGACAGTACATTCCACATCCTAACCACTCACTGTGTGAATCTGTCTCCACCACACCTTAAAAAATAAATAATAATTTTAAAAAAACAACATTCTACAGCGACTTCCTCCGTCTTGGGACATCTCAAAGTGCATTGTAACAGGAATAGGCATAGCAGCAGAGGCAGGCCATTCAGTCCATCAAGCCTGCCCTGCCATTCCGTGACTGATCTGATAGGATAATCCTCAACTCCACTTTCCCACCTTATCCCCGTAACTCTCGATTCCCTTGCTGGTTAAAGCCGGCCTCTCTCAGTCCTGAATGTCCTCAACAACCCAATCCCTACTGCCCTTTATGGTAAAGAATTTCTGAGGGGAGAAATTCCTCCTCACCTCTGTGTTATATGGGTGACCCCCTCGCTCTGCCCTCTGGCCCCAGTTCTCCAGCACCTACACTGCCAAACTCCCCGAGCATCCGATACGTCTCAATAAGGTGGCCTCTCATTCTTCTAAACTCCAATGAGTACATATCTACTCAACCTCTCCCTCTCTACCTGGGATTGACCTAGTGAACCTTCTTAAACATCCGCTTCCTCCATCACCGATGCACAGCCCTGTGTACCACCTACAAGATGCACTGCAGGCTCCGCCAACACTTCTCCAATAGCCCCTTCCAAACCCCCAACCTCAACCACCTAGAAGGGGGGGGGGGGGGTGGGGGGGGGGTGTCTTTTGGGTAGAACAAGGTGCCTGGGAACGCCACCAACTCACTCAGCATCCTCACAGACAATTATAACCTCGTTCCTGCAACTGGATCAAGACCCTGAGACTTCCCCTCCCCTAACAGCACTGTGGGTGTACCTACACCGCGTGGCTCCAGACGGCAGCTCGGCGCCCCCTCCTGGAGGGCGGTGTATGCTGGCCCGGCCAGCAACGCCCACGTCCAAGTTTGGGGAAGGGATTTTGTTTGTGGGTGTTGCGCTCTGACCCGCTGTTTCTTTCTGTCTCTTTCCAGTTGAGAATGTCACCCACTGTGAGTTTCCTCTTCTCCGGGACCTCATCGTTAGGTAACGCCAGTTCTTACACACGTACACCGTATCCACGGTGCTTTGTAATCATGGCTCATGAATCTCTCTCTCTTTACCTCCCTCCACGTCTTCCTACTTTCTGATCTTTGGCTGCATGTTCTCCCCTCCGGTGACTCACTCATCCCATCTTTTCACCCTCTCTTCCACACTTCTTCGAATTTCACCCACATCGTGGTCCTTCTGTCTTTTCCACAATTCTAAACTCTTCCTCTCCCCCACACACTGCCCCCTCCCACATTGCCTCCCCCCCCCCATCACTCCCCCACCCTCCTCTCCCTGCTAATTCCCATCCTCCCCTCGTTCACCATTTCCCCTCTAATCTCCCACTTTCTCGCCCATTTTCCCCTTTCTTTGTCTGCTCGCTGGATCTACCTCCCGGCTCTGACTGTCTCCCTGCGTCTCTCCCTTTGCCTCTCTTTCTGTCTCCCTCTTTTTTTTTCCCCTCTTCTCCTTGTCCGCCTCTCCTCCTCTCCACGTGCCTCTGATTGCCCTCCTCTCCCCTCTGTTGCCTCCTCTCTCTCTCTCTCTCTCTCTCTCTGTGTGTCCTTCTGCTGCGCACTCCGCAGGACTCACCTCCAGGACCTGAAGGAGGTGACGCACAACATTTTCTACGAGACGTATCGGGCAACGCGGCTGAATGAAAACGGAAACCTGGCTAACGACACAGGAGAGGTGCACGAGAGTAACCTCTGAATCCGCCCAGAGAACGGAAAGTGTTCGATTCCCCCCCCCGGGAACCCTGTGTAAAATCTCAGTTTTGTAAGCAAGCAAACACAAATCTATCTGCTTAAGAAGGGTGAAAGCTTTTAACGTTCAATCACTTGTTTGTGTCAGGCTTGTAATTCTCCCCAGCGAAAGAATATGTGGTGAATTAGATTATCTTTCAACGCCCCGAACTTCCCAATTTTGATAAATCTATTGGTCCTTTTGGTACATTTGCCCAGCTTTATCCTACCCGTTGAGTCTCTGTCCATTGGTGTTGTGGGAATGTCGCTGGTTGAGTCATCCAGACGCCCAGATTAATTCATATCTCACCATGGCAGCTGGTGGGATTTAAATTTAGTTCATAAATCTGGAATACCAATCTCTTGGCGTCCATGAAACTCCCACCCACTAGCATTCAAATCCATCTGGTTCACTCTACAAAACTCTGGTGAGGCCGCACTTGGAGTATTGCGTACAGTTCTGGTCACCGCATTTATAAGAAAGATGTGGAGGCATTGGAAAGGGTGCAGAGGAGGTTTACCAGGATGTTGCCTGGTATGGTGGGAAGGCTGAGGGACTTGAGGTTATTTTCATTAGAGAGAAGAAGGTTGAGAGGTGACCTAATCGAGGCATACAAGATGATCAGAGGGTTAGATAGGGTGGATAGTGAGAGCCTTTTTCCTCGGATGGTGATGGCTAACACGAGGGGACATAGCTTTAAATTAAGGGGTGGTAATTATAGGACGGATGTCAGAGGGAGGTTCTTTACTCAGAGGGTAGTAAGGGTGTGGAATGCCCTGCCTGCAGCAGTTGTGGACTCGCCAACTTTAAGGGCGTTCGAATGGTCAATGGATCGGCATATGGATAACATTGGAATAGTTTAGGTTAGCGGGTCATTAGATTGGTTCCACTGGTCGGCACAACATCGAGGGCCGAAGGGCCTGTACTGCGCTGGAATGTTCTATGATGTTCTTTAGGGAGGGAAATCTGCTGTCCTTACCCGGTCTGGCCTACACGTGACTCCAGGCTCATGGGTTTATAATTTGGTTCCAGGCTTGGGAAACTTCAATTAGGAGTCGGGAGGTAATGCTGCAACTTTATAAGACCCTTGTCAGACCCCATTTGGAGTACTGTGCGCAGTTCTGGTCGCCTCACTATAGGAAAGACGTAGAAGCTATTGAAAGGGTGCAGAGGAGATTTACAAGGATGTTGCCTGGACTGGGAGGCATGCCTTATGAAGATAGGTTGAGGGAGCTGGGACTCTTCTCCCTGGAGAGACGAAGGTTGAGAGGCGACCTGATAGAGGTTTATAAAATGTTGAGAGGAATAGATAGGGTGGACTCTCAGAGGCTATTTCCCCGGGTTGAAATGGTCGCTACGAGAGGACACAGGTTTAAGGTGCTGGGGAGCAGGTACAGAGGAGATGTCAGGGGTAAGTTTTTCACTCAGAGGGTGGTGAGTGAATGGAATCGGCTGCCGTCGGTGGTGGTAGAGGCGAACTCACTGGGGCCTTTTAAAAGACTTCTGGATGAGTCCATGGGATTTAATGGGATTGGGAGTTACAGATAGGCCTGGTAGGTATGGATAGGATTGGCGCAACTTGTGGGCCAAAGGGCCTGTTTGTGCTGTAGTGTTCTGTGTTCGATTGGCAAGGTTGGGACTCTTATCCTCGGAGAGACAAAGGCTAACAGGAGGATTAGAATCACACAATCCCTTCAATGTCAGAGGAGGCCATTCAGCCCATCGAGCATGCACCAACCACAATCCCACCCAGGTCCTATCCCCATGTGTTTATCCTGCCTGGGACACTAAGGGACAATTTAGCATGGCCAATCAACCTAACCCGCACATCTTTGGACTGTGGGAGGAAACTGGAGCGCCCGGAGGAAACCCACGCAGACACGGGGAGAAAGTGCAAACTCCGCACAGATGGTGACCCCAAGCCGGGAATCGAACCCAGGACCCTGGCGCTGGGAGGCAGCAGTGTTAACCCACTGTGCCACCCCCATTTGATAGAGATGTTCATGCGGTGCTGGAAGAGTAGATAGATCATAGAATCATAGAACCCTACAGTGTAGAAAGAGGCCCTTCAGCCCATCGAGTCTGCACTGAACACAACCCCACCCAGGCCCTACCCCCATATCCCTACATATTATACCCACTAATCCCTCTAACCTACACATCCCTGGACACTAAGGAGCAATTTCATCCCCCCCATGCCCCATCCCCACCCTGCCCCATCCCCACCCCGCCCCACTTCCACCGTGCCCCGCCCCATCCCCCCCATGCCCCATCCCCCCAATGCCCCATCCCCACCCTGCCCCATCCCCCCCATGCCCCATCCCCAACCCGCCCTATCCACATCATACCCCGCCCCATCCCCACCAGGCCCCACTCCCACCCCCACTGTGCCCCACCCTGCTCCCACTCCCACCGTGCCCCGCCCCATCCCCCCCATGCCCCATCCCCCCCATGCCCCATCCCCACCCCGCCCCACTTCCACCGTGCCCCGCCCCATCCCCCCCATGCCCCATCCCCCCCATGCCCCATCCCCACCCTGCCCCATCCCCCCATGCCCCATGCCCCATCCCCCCCATGCCCCATCCCCCCCATGCCCCATCCCCACCCTCACCCCGCCCCACTTCCACCGTGCTCCGCCCCACTCCCACTGTGCCCCACCCCATCCCCCCCCCATGCCCCATCCCCGCCCCCACCCCCACCTCCTCTCTCCGTTTGCACTCTTCCCCACACTATCTTTCCATTTTTCTGTTTTTGATTGGTTGCTGCCACCTGACAAATGGCCACTTTGCTGTTCATCGTGTTCCGGAATGTTCTTCGCAATGACGGGGGTGGGGGGGGGAGTGAATGTCGCCTATGACGGTGCCAGTGGGTGATTACTGGGCAGCTTGGAAGAGTGTCACCTTCACGGGTTCCATTAATATCCCTTCCGGGCTGGCATGGGTTACACCTGTTGGACTCTGGACTCTGCCCAATCCTTTTCCCTGACCTGCTTCATGCCATCTGATGCCTGCGCGCTCTCTCTGCATTTCTGGGTGACCGTTGCCAGGCTGTTTGACCCTGAAGGCCTCACATCAGTTCACGCTATCTTCTCATCGGGGTCAATTATTGTCACAAGCCATGGGTGACCGCTCCCTCCCTAACCCATACCAATTATAGCACCTCGATCACCAAACTGAACCCCAAGGCCAGCCAACCCAGCCGCAACTGAGGATGTCCTTGTGCCCTTTGACTTATTACAAGCACTTGGCATGACAGGAACTGGGATGGGTTGCATTTGGGTGGCGATTAGTTGAACTCCAGATTTAACCTTGCTGCCAATTTCAAATTAAACAGAATGCAGGGTCAATGGTAAAACCAGCTGACTCTAGTGAGGCAGAGCCAATATCGCAACATGGAAAGTAAGAAGTCTCGCAACATAAGAAATAGGAGCAGGAGTAGGCCATCTAGCCCTTCGAGCCTGCCCCGCCATTCAATAAGATCATGGCTGATCTGAAGTGGATCAGTTCCACTTTCCCACTTTCTCCCCTTAATTCCCCTGTCTATCAGAAACCTATCTACCCGTGTCTTAAACATATTTAGCGAGGCAGCCTCCACCACTTCAACGGGCAGAGAATTCCAGAGATTCACCACCCTTTGAGTGAAGAAGTTCCTCCTCAACTCCGATCTAAACTGCTCCCCCCTTTTATCTTGAGGCTGTGCCCCCTAGTCCTACTGTCCTTTCTAAGCGGGAAGAATCTCTCTACCTCTACCCTATCCATCCCCTTCATTATCTTATACGTCTCTATAAGATCCCCCCTCATCCTTCTAAACTCCAACGAGTACGGACCCAGTCTATTTAGTCTCTCTTCATAGTCCAACCCCCTCATCTCCGGTATCAGCCGGGTGAACCTCCTCTGCACTCCCTCCAAGGCCAATATATCCTTGCGCAAGTGCGGCGACCAAAACTGCACCCAGTACTCCAGCTGCGGCCTCACCAGTGCCCTGTACAGTTGTGACACCAGATTAAAGGTTTATTTCGTCTCAAGAGCTTTTGGACCTGATGTAAGAGCGGCTCTCAAAACCTGGTGTTGCCAGACTTCTTCATGTGCTTATCCCTGTCCAACGCGCATGGAGGTGATACATTTGACAGCCTTCCTTGAGGTCACCACATCAGTTGCCACCCGCACACCCGGTTTTGAGTTCCTGCTCGACGAACCCAGCAGAGTTCCTGGGATGCCTCCAATGAGCAGTTGGCTCGCCGATGGCCGGGCTGTGGGGGGGAGGGTGACACGGGCCTGACGAGTCCTGGGTGTGCCATTCCCCGAAACTGCATCCGTACCCCTGCGTTTTGCGAAGCCGGGACACGTTCGCCCCCAGTCGTTACGGGATGAGGAATCAGAGACACGGGCAGCGCTGTCCCAGAACCTGACACAAACGTCTGAGCTTTCAAAGAACGACGGTGTGAAGGGAACATCCCTTCCGCACCCCCGATCTCCCTCAGCCAAAAAGAAACTGATAGATAGACGGCAGGAGATAATGTTCTTGTGAAATGTTTATTACAATATGTGTTACTGGATGTTTTATTCTTTGTTCCGGAAGATTCCCATTGGACAATCCACGCTTTTCCCTGTGATGTTTGTGAGGTGCTGCTAGTTCGATTTGTTTAAGATTATATCTGCACTTTATCTGCAAATCTTTGGATGCGTAAGACAGACTAAGTTGAAAAAAAATGTTCTTTTTTTTTTACATATTGTATCTGTGGATTGTAAATGTTTATGTAATTTTAAAATCTAGTAGGACTTTAGTACAAAAACGAGCCGTTCGGCCCCACTGGTCCATAAGATGGAGGGCAGGAGTAGGCCATTCAGTCCATCTTCTCTGCTTATGTTCCACAACAGCCTCTTCGCAGCTCTCTGAATCTCACCTGGTAACCAGCTCTCCCTTCCTTAACCAGGCATTTCTCTGATTTCCTCAAAATTGCTGGCGTGCGGGGGTGAGTTCCACCTTCTCCCCACTCTCTGTCCAAAGACATTGCTGGATTCATCAGTGGCTCTCTACGTCTCCTCGCTCTGGGCTGTTCCATAAGCGGGAACAGCCTCGCGTCACTTTTCCCAATCTCAAAGACCTCTATCCGGCCACCCTTCCAGAGAACGGACTGTCCGCCAGTGTAATCTTTCCTAATAACATCTAAATTCAATAATCTAATACCCACGTCAGTGCATTTCCCCACCTTCAGCGAGCCTGTAGATCCTTTCTATTTCACATAACCAGTACGCGGTGCTCCGGGAGTGGTCTAGCCAAGGTTTCGTAAAAAATGTCCATCCGTTGGGAAAAGATTTTTTGCGTTTGGACTCGTAAACCCCTTGGCTCCTCTGCCCCATTTAGACGCCCATTTTCCAAGGTATTTCTGACTCGTTATCCGCCCCACCATCTCATCAACCTTCCAATTCCCTACCCTTCCACAATTTGGTGACTATATCTTCCTTCAATTTGTTGAAGTTTTCTCAGCCTTTGCTACGCGGGGCCACCCATAAAATTGTGCTTGTGATTCCCAAGTCTGTAAACCGGGAACGACATTGATCTGAGCCTTGATCTTTGTACCAGTTCCATTTGTAACAGCCTCATCACTTCTCTCTGTTTTACAGCCTCTCACTCTACCACTAGCCCATGTGATCGTACTCATGCATGTGATGCCTTAGCTCTTTTGCAAAATATAAATCTCTATATTACGCTGCTCCCTCCCTCTGTTCCTTATCAAGCATTTCAATAAAGTTGTTCAAACATGATCTTACCTTTTGAGATCCATGCTGACTATATTATTGCAGTTTTTATTTCACCTTCCCAGCTAATTTGGCTATAGCCCTGGACTCAGAGCCATCGGGGGTTAAACAGCAAGGAAACAGACCCTTCCGCTCAACTTGTCCATGCCAACTTTATTTCACCATTAAGCTAGTTCCAAATACCAGCATTTGGCCCACATCCCACTCTCCAAATCATACTGGTGTAACTACCTAAATGCTTTTTAAAAGATAAAATTGTACCCGCGTCTACTACAGCCTCTGGCAGCTTGTTCCAGACACCCTCTGTGTGAAAACATTGCCCCTCCGGACCCTTTTGTATCTCGCCCCTCTCACCTTAAACCTGTGCCCTCTAGTTTTAGACTCCCCTACCTTTGGGAAAAGATATCGACTGTCTAGCTGATCTATGCCCCTCATTATTTTATAGACCTCTATGAGATCACCCCTCAGCCTCCTACACTCCAGAGAAAAAAGTCCCAGTCTATCCAGCCTCTCCTTATAACTCAAACCATCAAGTCCCGGTAGCATCCTAGTAAATCTTTTCTGCGCTCTTTCTAGTTTAATAATATCCTTTCTATAATAGGGTGACCAGAATTGCACACAGTATTCCAAGTGTGGCCTTACCAATGTCTTGTACAACTTCAACAAGACATTCCCAACTCCTGTATTCAATGTTCTGACCAATTAAACCAAGCATGCCGAATGCCTTCTTCACCACCCTGTCCACCTGTGACTCCACTTTCAAGGGGCAATGAACCTGTACCCCTAGATCTCTTTGTTCTGTAACTCTCCCCAACGCCCTACCATTAACTGAGTAAATCCTGCCCTGGTTCAATCGACCAAAATGCATCACTTTGCATTTGTCTAAATTGAACTCCATCTGCCGTTCGTCAGCCCACTGGCCCAATTGATCCAGATCCCGTTGCAATCCCAGATAACCTTCTTCACTGTCCACTATGCCACCAATCTTGGTGTCATCTGCACACTTACTAACCATGCCTCCTAAATTCTCATCCAAATCATTAATATAAATGATAAATAACAGTGGGCCCAGCACTGATCCCTGAGGCACACCGCTGGTCACAGGTCTCCAGTTTGAAAAACAACTCTCTACAACCACCCTCTGTCTTTCTGTCATCAAGCCAATTTTGTATCCAATTGGATACCTCACCCTTATACCACAGCCTACCATGTGCTACCTTGTCAAAGGCCTTGCTAAAGTCCATGTAGACAACATCAACTGCACTGCCCTCATCTACCTTCTTGGTTACCCCTTCAAAAAACTCAATCAAATTTGTGAGACATGATTTTCCACTCACAAAGCCATACTGACTGTCCCTAATCAGTCTTTGTGTCTCTAAATGCCTGTAGATCCTGTCTCTCAAAATACCTTCCAACAATTTACCCACCACAGATGTGAGGCTCACTGGCCTGTAGTTCTCAGGCTTTTCCCTGCAGCCCTTTTTAAACAAAGGCACAACATTTACCGCTCTCCAATCTTCAGGCACCTCACCCGTGACTATCGATGATTCAAATATCTCGGCTGGGGACCCGCAATCTCCTCCCTAGCCTCCCACAACTGATTTCAATATTAATGTATTCAATTCATTTAGATTTACCTGCTCTGAGTCTGATGACTTGTCAATTTCTATCTGAAAAACCATTTAATATCTTTTTGATCTCTTCTCGTTTCCTATCTACCCTGATAATCTTCGTGGTGAACACTGAGGCAATCTGATTAGTGTTTCTGCCATTTCACTATCATTATTTGTGAGTTTATTTTGGGCATCTGTTTGTGAACTTTATAAGACCCTTGTCAGGTCCCACTTGGAGTGCTGTGCACAGTTCTGGTCGCCTCACTACAGGAAGGATGTGGAAACTATTGAGAGGGTGCAGAGGAGATTTACAAGGATGTTGCCTGGATTGGGAGGCATGCCTTATGAAGATAGGTTGAGGGAGCTCGGTCTCTTCTCCCTGGAGAGACGAAGGTTGAGAGGCGACCTGATAGAGGTTTATAAGATGTTGAGAGGAATAGATAGGGTGGACTCTCGGAGGCTATTTCCCAGAGCTGAAATGGTCGCTACGAGAGGACACAGGTTTAAGGCGCTGGGGAGCAGGTACAGAGGAGATGTCAGGGGTAAGTTTTTCACTCAGAGGGTGGTGAGTGAGTGGAATCGGCGGTGGTGGTAGAGGTGAACTCGCTGGGGTCTTTTAAGAGATTTCTGGATGAGTATATGGGATTTAATGGGATTGGGAGTTACAGATAGTTCTATGGCTTGGTAGGTATGGATATGATCGGTGGGCCGAAGGGCCTGTTTGTGCTGTAGTGTTCTATATTCTATGATCTCTTCTTTTCATCTCCTACCCACCCTGATAATGTCCGTGGTGAACACTGAGGCAATCTGATTAGTGTTTCTGCCATTTCACTATCGTTATTTGTGGGTTTACTTTGGGCATCTGTTAGTGAGATTGGAGTGATTCAGTTGCAATCCACTATTGGAAAGGATTCCATCCACTGGGCGACACTCTCTCATTTTTTTGTCAATGATCGCAAACCAAATATTTGTTTGACTCGTACAGCAGTCCTCAAGTGTCACTGCGTCATTGACCCAGTAACAGACCACCAGTGATCCAACTAGAAATGACCGATGTTTCCGTTGTTTAACTAACTTGTTTAGGGAAGTGGTGATAGCCATGGAATAGGCTAAATAGCATTGGATTAGGAAATGATTTGTTCCCTTAGACTGTGTGTCGGAGTCAACCCAGGCAGCCTCACTCAAGCGGGGCAAAGTGCGCGCCAAAGTGGTTATGTATGGCAGGCTCTTGAGAAACTCTGGCAGCTCGGTGGCACAGTGGGTTAGCACGGCTGCCTCACAGCGTCAGGGACCCAGGTTCGATTCCCGGCTTGTCTGTGTGGAGCTTGCACATTCTCCTCGTGTCTGCCTGGGTTTCCTCCGGGTGCTCCGGTTTCCTCCTGCATTGGGCCGTGCTAAATTCTCCCTCGGTGTTCCCAAACAGGCACCAGAGTGTGGCGACTAGGGGATTGTCACAGTAGCTTCATTGTAAGCCTTACTTGAGGCTCATAAACAAACTTCAGGTAGAGATGTATGGGAAACCCTTGAGCGTATATGAGGTAGGCTTGGGGCAACTTCAGGGCAAGTTATGTTGGAGTCTTGGGGGAGACAAGACACTTTTAAAGAGTTAACACATCCAGTGATGTGTTTGTATGTAAATGTTGATTGCCCTTGTGTAGCAAGGTTCGAGCTGGAGGTGTGTTTGGGCAGCTGGGGGGGTGCAGGTCACCTTCAATTTTTGGGTCAGTGATAACTTTACGGACTTACACTAGTTCTATTCAGAAGTATTTCCCATCCATCCGATCGGGCAAGGCATAAATGGAATGCAGGAAGCCGAATGGGATGCTGGCCTTCATAGCGAGGGGGATTGAATATAAAAGTAGGGAGGTCTTGCTGCAGCTGTATAGGCATTGGTGAGGCCGCAGCTGGAGTACTGTGTGCAGTTTTGGGCGCCGCACCTGCGCAAAGATATTTTGGCCTTGGAAGGAGTGCAGAGGAGGTTTACTAGGCTGATACCGGAGTTGAGGGGATTGAGCTATGAGGAGAGGCTGAATAAACTAGGTTTGTACTCGTTGGAGTTTAGAAGAATGAGGGGAGATCTCATTGAGACGTATAAGATGATGAATGGGATGGATAGGATAGAGGTGGAGAGGCTCTTCCCATTCAGAAAGGACAGTAGGACTAGGGGGCACAGCCTCAAGATAAAGGGGGGGGTGGTTTAGAACGGAGTTGAGGAGGAACTTCTTCACTCAAAGGGTGGTGAATCTCTGGAATTCTCTGCCCGTTGAAGTGGTGGAGGCTGCCTCGCTCAATATTTTTAAGACACGGGTTGATGGGTTTTTGATAAGAGAAGGGATTAAGGGTTATGGGGAGAGGGTGGGAAGGTGGAGCTGAGTCACGACAGATCAGCCATGATCTTATTGAATGGCGGGGCAGGCTCGAAGGGCTAGATGGCCGACTCCTGCTCCTATTTCTTATGTTCTTATGATTTGTATAAGGACAAGGCGGAGAACACATCGGAACTGAAGACTTTTCCTCCTCCGTAAATCCCAGTCACTGCACAAGTTAGCATTCCCTCTGCAGAGTGACGACCTTCCTTTGACAAGGTCCTCTCATTCCTGGGTCACACCATGAGTCAAAGAACAAAGAACAAAAACAACCCGGGAAACAGGCCCCTCGGCCCAACGAGTCCACGCTGCCAATTTAACATTACGAGTCCCCCCCCTCCACCCATGACCCTTATCCACGCTTATGGCCATCCACATTGAGGGAAACTAATTTAGGGACAATTTATTACCCCCAATCAGCCTAAGAGCACATCTTTGGGGTGTGGGAGGAAACCGGAGCACCTGGAGAAAACCCACGCAGGCACGGGGAGAATGCGCAAACTCCCACAGACACCGGCCCAAATCCATGTGTCTGCACAGCAATCAGTGATAGTCACTGAGCTGTCGTCTTGCCCAGTATCTTGTCCAGTTTAGGCACACACTAACGACATGAAGCACTAGGCCAATCTCGAACATCCAAGAGCAGCCCCAGTACGACCCATTGCGTGTATGTCCCTCGTTGGACAACAAGGCTTAAAACCTGTGAATTAAAAGAGAAAAACATTATTATCATACCACATCCTTTTACATTACCAGGGACGTCCCAATGCTAATGACCCTTATTTAAAACAATCTCCTATATCCACCCATCTCCAAACCACTCATGTGCCTGTCTAAGTTACTCTTAAAGGACTCTAGCATGCCTGCCTCCACCACCTTACTTGGCAGAGCATTTCATACCCCCACTACCCTCTGTGTGAAAAACCCCCCTCTAATATCTGTGTTGTACCTCTCCCCCCCTCATCCTAAGCGCGTGGCCCCTCGTACTGTGTGTCTCTAACATAGGAAATAGCTTACCACTGTTTACTCTATCTATACCCTTCATAATCTTATATACCTCTATTAGATCCCCCCCTCAGTCGGCATCTTTCAAGGGAAAAGAGCCCCAATTTGCTCAACCTTTCCTCATACCCCAGTCCTTCCATACCAGGCAACATCCCGGTACACCTCCTCTGCACTAAATCGAGGAGAGAAAGTCATAGAATCATAGGAATCTCGGAGGAATGATTCCCAAATTATGGAAGTGCAACAAAGAGATCAGACTTTAGAAGTGGAAGTAAGTAGAATTACCCATTATGTAGATGGAATAAGGTGAAATTTGGAGGTGGGGTTAAGTGATGCGGAGGGTTGGGGGCGAAGGGATAACGGCGCAGGGACTGAGCTGTGCGTTTGTGGTGTGGAAATGTTACTGAGATAGCACCGCTAACTCGGGAAAATGTCGCCAGGTTTCCTTGGGCAAGGACAGGCCAAAGAAGGAATACTTAGGGAAGAAGGCTAAACTCCTGAGGGCTTGAAGAAAGGTCTTGAAGAAGGAGGGATTAGAGGTGGAACTGGAAGGAGTTCCAGATTCAGCTGAGTGGCCCTGGAGGTAAAGAGAGCGTGGTGCAAAGTGATTCTGGAGAAGGGGTCACGTCACTGCGAAATATGGCTGAGGTTTGAGATGTGGGTGTGCCGGCGTTGGACTGGCGTAAACACAGTAAAAAGTCTGACAACACCAGGTTTTAGTCCAACCTATTTATTAAATTTATTTAAATAGGTTGGACTAAAACCTGGTGTTGTCAGACTTTTTACTGAGGTTTGAGAGCCAGAAATACAAGAGCTAAGTCTGGTGTAAGAGAAGAAATTTCTAACAGGGAACCTCCATTATTCCTGATTTGATTTGATTTATTATTGTCACATGTATACAGTGAAAAGTATTGTTTCTTGCGCGCTATGCAGACAAAGCAAACCAGAAGATAACGAGAGTGATGTCACAGGTAGATAGGGTCGTACAGAGTGCTTTTGGTACATTGGCCTTTATAAATCGGAGAATCGAGTATAAAAGTTGGAGTGTTATGTTGCAACTGTACACAACTCTGGTGCGGCCGCACTTGGAGTACTGTGTGCAGTTCTGGTCCCCACATTACAGGAAGGATGTAGAGGCTTTGGAGAGGGTGCAGAGGAGGTTTACTAGGATGTTGCCTGGTATGGAGGGGAGGTCCTATGAGGAGAGACTGAGGGATTTGGGGTTGTTTTCGCTGGAAAGAAGGCGGCTAAGAGGGGACCTTATTGAAACATATAAGATGATTAGAGGTTTAGATAGGGTGGACAGTGATAGCCTTTTTCCTCGGATGGAGAAAGCTAGCACGAGGGGGCATGGCTTTAAATCGTGGGCCGAAGGGCCTGTTCTGCGCTGCAATGTTCTATGTTCTATGTTATATAAGACATTGGTGAGGCTGAATTTAGAGTATTGTGTACAGTTTTGGTCACCTAGTTACAGGAAAAATGTAAATAAGGTTGAAAGAGTGCAGAGAAGGTTCACAAGGGTGTTGCCGTGACTTGAGAAGCTGAGTTACAGAGAGAGATTGAATAGGTTAGGACTTTATTCCCTGGAGAATGAGGGGAGATTTGATAGAGGTGTATAGGATTTTGATGGGTATCGATAGAGTGAATGCAAGCAGGCTTTTTCCACTGAGGCTAGGGGAGAAAAAAACCAGAGGGCATGGATTAAGGGTGAAAGGGGAAAAGTTTAAAGGGAATATTAGGGGGGGATTCTTCACGCAGAGAGTGGTGGGAGTGTGGAATGAGCTGCCGGATAAATGCGGAGTCACTTTTAACATTTAAGAAAAACTTGGACGGGTTCATGGATGAGAGGGGGTGTGGAGGGATATGGTTCAAGTGCAGGTCAGTGGGACTAGGCAGAAAAATGGGTCAGCACAGACAAGGAGGGCCAAAAGGCCTGTTTCTGAGCTGGAATTTTCTATGGTTCTATGGAGAGAGTGCAGAATGTAGTGTTTCAGTCACAGCGAGGGTGTAGAGAAAGATCAAGTTAATGCGAGGTAGGTCCATTCAAAAGTCTGACAGCAGTAGGGAAGAAGCTGTTCTTGAGTCGGTCGGTACGGGACCTCAGACTTTTGTATCTTTTTCCCGATGGAAGAGAATGGAAGGGAGAATGTCCGGGGTGCCTGGGGGGGGGGGTCCTTAATTATGCCGGCTGCTTTTCCAAGGCAGCGGGAAGTGTAGACAGAGTCAATGTTTGGGAGGCTGGTTTGTGTGATGGGCTACATTTTGTAGCCCCTTGCGGTCTTGGGCAGAGCAGGATCCCAGACCGAGCTGTGATACAACCAGAAAGAAGGCTTTCTATGGGGCATCTGTAAAAGTTGGTGAGAGTCGTAGCGGACATGCCAAATTTCCTTAGTCTTCTGAGAAAGTAGAGGTGGGGCTTTCTTAACTAGAGAGTCAGTGTGGGGGGATGGGTTGTTGGTGATCTGGACACCTAAAAACCCGAAGCTTTCGACCGCATTTGGAGAGGTTAAACTCACTCTCTTCTGTATTATTCACATAATTTAGTAACGTTGACTATTGTTTGTGTAAACGCTAGGTGTCGATGCACAAGACTTGTACCCTGAAGCTTGGGGAAGATGTTTAATGTATAAGGTGAGGAATGTTGTACAGTTATTGTTAGCTCCTGTTAATTCCCATCTGTCAAACAAAATGACCCCCGTTTTTCATGAATGTGACTTTAATGTGGATACACATGGACTGTCAGTGATGGAGCGAATTCTACTGAAATCCAATAACTTTCTACGATTCAATAACGGAAATAAAAGAACTCAGTATCACTGACCTTATCCAATGTGCTTTGCTCTGTGCACAACTCTCAATATCATATTTAGCACTAATTGTAAAGTAGGCAATAGAGATCATTGGTCTGTTGTACATCTTAGTATTTTTATTCTCCGCTGTCCCCACCACAGGGCTGGGGGTGTCTGCGCTGTTCCCTCGTCAAGCGGGAATGGGGGCACTGCCGCCCACAGTTAGGACACAGGCGGCAGAGTTTGGGGTGACTTCCATAGAAATGATAGAAACCCTGCGGTGCAGAAAGAGGCCATTCGGCCCACCTGTTGTCCAACGAGGGGCGTACACGCAGCAGGTCGTGCGAGGGCTGCTCTTGGACGTTGCTTTGAGAGTTGCCCAGTGCGTTAGTGTGTGCTTAAACTGGACCAGATACTGGGCAAGACGACAGCTCAGTGACTATCACTGTTTGCTGTGCAGACACATGGATTTGGGTCGGTGTCTGTGGGAGTTTGCGCATTCTCCCCGTGCCTGCGTGGGTTTTCTCCGGGTGCTCCGGTTTCCTCCCACACCCCAAAAACGTGCTCTTAGGCTGATTGGTGTAACAAATTAGTCTCCCCTCAATCTTCCCCAATAGGCGTAGACCAAGGTCGTGGGTAGAGGGGGAGACTCACAATGTTAAAATGGCGGCGCGGGCTCGTTGGGCCGAAGGGCCTGTTTCCCGGGCTGTGTTGTTCTTCAAGTCTGCACCAACCACAATCCCAGCCAGGCCCTACCCCCATATCCCTACATATTATACCCACTAATCCCTCTAACCCATGCATCTTAAAACACTAAGAGGCAATTTAGCACGGCCAATGAACCTAACCCGCACATCTTTGGACTGTGGGAGGAAACCGGAGCACCCGGAGGAAACCCACGCAGACACGAGGAGAATGTGCAAACTCCACACAGACAGTGACCCGAGCCGGGAATCGAACCCAGGGACCCTGGAGCTGTGAAGCATCAGTGCTAACCCACTGTGCTATCGTGCCACCCCAATGGCAAGAATGGCGGCACAGTGGTTAGCACTGCTGCCACACAGCGCCGGGGACCCGGGTTCGATTCCCGGCTCGGGTCCTCTGCTTGTGTGGAGTCTGCACATTCTCCCCGTGTCTGCGTGGGTTTCCTCCGGGTGCTCCAGTTTCCTCCCACAGTCCAAAGACATTCAGGTTAGGTGGATTGGCCGTGCTAAAATTGCCCCTTAGTGTCGGGAGACTAACGAGGGTAAATGCATGGAGTAATGGAGATAGGGCCTGGGTGGGATTGTGGGCAGTGCAGACTGGATGGGCCAAATGGTCTCCTTCCCCACTGTAGGGATTCTATGAACGAGCGTTCCAGAGGAATTGAGACAAAGGAAACTGGGCAATGTCACGGAGGAGGAAATGGTGTGAAATCGGAAACACAACCCAGGATTGAATTGGCCGGAATGTTTTTCCATCCGGCACACACACACACACGCAGGGTGACCCTGGATTGTGAAGCACATTCCCAGCCACAGTCGGCCCTGGAGTGTAATCCTCGGCCCATCACCGGCCGTCCGGTGTGAAACACTTTCTGGGAAAAGCTGAGCGTTCCGGGGAGAGGGCGGCTTCAGGGAAAAAGGAGCGTTCCATTCCCAGCGATTGCCTCAGCGGAGCTGCTGATCCACCGACAATAAATACCAGCATCCAAACTGCAGAGAGTGTCTGAGCAACAACCTGACACAGGGCCCAGGCACAGGGTCCAGGCACAGGGACCAGGCACAGGGCCCAGGTACAGAGCCCAGACACAGGGCCCAGACACAGGGCCCAGACACAGGGCCCAGGCACAGGGACCAGGCACAGGGCCCAGGCACAGGGCCCAGGCACAGGGCCCAGACACAGGGCCCAGACACAGGGCCCAGACACAGGGCCCAGGCACAAGGTCCAGGCACAGGGACCAGGCACAGGGCCCTGACACAGGGCCCAGGCACAGGGCCCAGGCACAGGGCCCAGGCACAGGGCCCAGGTACAGAGCCCAGACACAGGGCCCAGACACAGGGCCCAGACACAGGGCCCAGACACAGGGCCCAGGCACAGGGCCCAGGCACAGGGACCAGGCACAGGGCCCAGACACAGGGCCCAGGCACAGGGCCCAGGCACAGGGCCCAGACACAGGGCCCAGGTACAGAGCCCAGACACAGGGCCCAGACACAGGGCCCAGACACAGGGCCCAGGCACAGGGCCCAGACACAGGGCCCAGGTACAGAGCCCAGACACAGGGCCCAGACACAGGGCCCAGACACAGGGCCCAGGCACAGGGTCCAGGCACAGGGCCCAGACACAGGGCCCAGGCACAGGGCCCAGGCACAGGGCCCAGACACAGGGCCCAGGTACAGAGCCCAGACACAGGGCCCAGACACAGGGCCCAGGCACAGGGTCCAGACACAGGGCCCAGACACAGGGCCCAGACACAGGGCCCAGGCACAGGGTCCAGGCACAGGGCCCAGACACAGGGCCCAGACACAGGGCCCAGGCACAGGGTCCAGGCACAGGGCCCAGACACAGGGACTAGGCACAGGGCCCAGACACAGGGCCCAGGCACAGGGCCCAGACACAGGGCCCAGACACAGGGACTAGGCACAGGGCCCAGACACAGGGCCCAGACACAGGGCCCAGGCACAGGGCCCAGGCACAGGGCCCAGACACAGGGCCCAGACACAGGGCCCAGGCACAGGGCCCAGACACAGGGCCCAGACACAGGGCCCAGGCACAGGGCCCAGGCACAGGGTCCAGACACAGGGCCCAGACACAGGGCCCAGACACAGGGCCCAGGCACAGGGCCCAGACACAGGGCCCAGACACAGGGCCCAGACACAGGGCCCAGACACAGGGCCCAGGCACAGGGCCCAGGCACAGGGTCCAGACACAGGGCCCAGACACAGGGCCCAGGCACAGGGTCCAGGCACAGGGCCCAGACACAGGGCCCAGGCACAGGGCCCAGGCACAGGGCCCAGACACAGGGCCCAGGCACAGGGCCCAGACACAGGGCCCAGACACAGGGCCCAGGCACAGGGCCCAGGCACAGGGTCCAGACACAGGGCCCAGACACAGGGCCCAGGCACAGGGTCCAGGCACAGGGCCCAGACACAGGGCCCAGACACAGGGCCCAGCACAGGGCCCAGGCACAGGGCCCAGGCACAGGGCCCAGGCACAGGGCCCAGACACAGGGCCCTGACACAGGGCCCAGACACAGGGCCCAGGCACAGGGCCCAGGCACAGGGCCCTGACACAGGGCCCAGACACAGGGCCCAGGCACAGGGCCCAGGCACAGGGCCCAGACACAGGGCCCAGACACAGGGCCCAGACACAGGGCCCAGGCACAGGGCCCAGACACAGGGTCCAGGCACAGGGCCTAGGCACAGGGCCCAGGCACAGGGCCCAGGCACAGGGCCCAGGCTCAGGGCCCAGGCACAGGGTCCAGGCACAGGGACCAGACACGGGGCCCAGGCTCAGGGCCCAGGCACAGAGCCCAGGCACAGATCTCAGACACAGACACAGAGTCCAGGCACAGGCCCAGACTCAGACACAGGCTCAGAGCCCAAGCACAGCTCTTCATTTTATTTCATCTTTGACCTAGACTGATCTTCCTACTTAAATATCAAACCACTGGACTAACTGGGTCCACCCACCAAATGTAAGGGCCAACAGGCTGAAAATCCCATTCAACTGGTGTTAAATTCACTTTAATGGACTGAGGGTAATGAGAATAGGGCCTGGGGTGGGATTGTGGTGGGTGCAGACTCTTTATACATAAGATTCTGATCCAGATTTGTGAGCAGCCTGGTTTAACCTCAGGCCTGGAGTCTCTCGCTGAGGAACAGGCCTCGGATTGAAGACAGTGACTTCTCTCTTCCCTATAGTTAATTGGAGAAGATTTCAGTTGATGGAGCGCTAGATGTCAGCTTAATGATCATAGAACCCTACAATGCAGAAAGAGGCCCTTCAGCCCATCGAGTCTGCACCGAACACAATCCCACCCAGGCCCTACCCCCATATCCCTACATATTATACCCACTAATCCCTCTAACCTACACATCCCTGGATACTAAGGGGCAATTTCTTAGCACGGCCAATGAACCTAACCCGCACATGTTTGGAGTGTGGGAGGAAACCGGAGCACCCGGAGGAAACCCTCACAGACACGGGGAGAATGTGCAAACTCCACACAGACAGTGACCCGAGCCGGGAATCGAACCCAGGATCCTGGGGCTGTGAAGCAGCAGTGCTAACCCACTGTGCCACCTGGTCATCCTCTCTACGTCTCAGTCTCCATTCGCTACACAATTCATAGAACATAGAACATTACAGCGCAGAACAGACCCTTCGGCCCACAATGTTGCGTCAACCAGTTTTTAAAAAAAAAAACACTGACTCACTAATCTAAACCAATCCCTTTTCGTCCATAAACCTATCCACGGATCTCTTAAACGCCCCCAAACTAGGTGCATTTACAACTGCAGCAGGCAGGGCATTCTAGTCCCTCACCACCCTCTGGGTAAAGAACCTACCCCTGACATCCGTCCTATAACTACCCCCCCTTAATTTAAAGCCATGCCCCCTCGTGCTAGCTTTCTCCATCCTAGGAAAAAGGCTATCACTATCTACCCTGTCTAAACCTCTAATCATCTTATATGTTTCAATGAGATCCCCTCTTAGCCACCTTCTTTCCAGCGAAAACAACCCCAAATCCCTCAGTCTCTCCTCATAGGACCTCCCCTCCATACCAGGCAACATCCTGGTAAACCTCCTCTGCACCCTCTCCAAAGCCTCCACATCCTTCCTGTAATGTGGGGACCAGAACTGCACACAATACTCCAAGTGTGGCCGCACCAGAGTTGTGTACAGTTGCAACATGACGCTGCGACTCCTAAATTCAATCCCCCTACCAATAAACGCCAAGACACAGTATGCCTTCTTAACAACCTTATCTACTTGATTCCCAACTTTCAGGGATCGATGTACACATACACCTAGATCCCTCTGCTCTTCCACACTATTCAAAGTCCTCCCGTTAGCCCTATACTCGACACATCTGTTATTCCTACTGAAATGAATTACCTCACACTTCTCCACATTAAACTCCATCCGCCACCTCTCAGCCCAGCTCTGCAACCTTTCTAAGTCATCCTGCAAACTATGACACCCTTCCTCACAATCTACCACACCTCCGACTTTGGTGTCAAAATTCAGTGGTCGAAATTTCAATGTTTCTCTCTATCAAAGACGCAGCGGAAGTAAATGTTGGTGTGATTTCCTGAGCAGCGATAATACTGGCCAGGGAGGAATTGGCCACTCACCGGATGTACACATGGTGCGAATGGACAGAGGAGTAATTGGAGATAGGGTGTGAGAAATATTAGTTTTATTATCCAAACATCCGTTACACAGTGATGCAGATCCCGAGTTCCAAATACAACACTGTCAGCAAGGCCCCATTACAGGTTCCAGGTCTGGAATTCCCCAATCTCACCGGGGCTGGAATTCTCCAATCTCGCCGGGGGCTGGAATTCTCCAGTCTCGCCCAGGGCTGGAACTCTCCAATCTCACCCGGGGCTGGAATTCTCCAGTCTCGCCCGGGGCTGGAATTCCCCAATCTCACCCGGGGCTGGAATTCTCCAGTCTCGCCCGGGGCTGGAATTCCCCAATCTCACCCGGGGCTGGAATTCTCCAGTCTCACCCGGGGCTGGAATTCTCCAATCTCACCCGGGGCTGGAATTCTCCAGTCTCGCCCGGGGCTGGAATTAGAACATAGAACATTACAGCGCAGAACAGGCCCTTCGGCCCACGATGTTGCGCCGACCAGTTACAAAAACAATGACCCACTAATCTAAACCAATCCCTTTTTGTCCATAAACCTATCCACGGATCTCTTAAACGCCCCTAAACTAGGCGCATTTACAACTGCAGCAGGCAGGGCATTCCAGTCCCTCACCACCCTCTGGGTAAAGAACCTACCCCTGACATCAGTCCTATAACTACCCCTCCTTAATTTAAAGCCATGCCCCCTCGTGCTAGCTTTCTCTATCTGAGGAAAAAGGCTATCACTGTCCACCCTGTCTAAACCTCTGATCATCTTATATGTTTCAATAAGATCCCCTCTTAGCCGCCTTCTTTCCAACGAAAATAGCCCCAAATCCCTCATCTCTCCTCATAGGATCTCCCCTCCATACCAGGCAACATCCTGGTAAACCTCCTCTGCACCCTCTCCAAAGCCTCCACATCCTTCCTGTAATGTGGGGACCAGAACTGCACACAAAACTCCAAGTGCGGCCGCACCAGAGTTGTGTACAGTTGCAACATGACGCTGCGACTCCTAAATTCAATCCCCCTACCAATAAACGCCAAGACACCATATGCCTTCTTAACAACCTTATCTACTTGATTCCCAACTTTCAGGGATCTATGTACACATACACCTAGATCCCTCTGCTCCTCCACACTATTCAAAGTCCTCCCGTTAGCCCTATACTCAACACATCTGTTATTCCTACCAAAATGAATTACCTCACACTTCTCCACATTAAACTCCATCCGCCACCTCTCAGCCCAGCTCTGCAACCTTTCTAAGTCTTCCTGCAAACTATGACACCCTTCCTCACAATCTACCACACCTCCGACTTTGGTGTCATCAGCAAACTTACTAATCCACCCAACTATACCCTCATCCAGATCATTAATAAAAATTACAAACAGCAGTGGCCCCAAAACAGATCCCTGAGGCACACCACTCGTAACCGAACTCCATGACGAATATTTACCATCAACCACCACTCTCTGTCTCCTATCTGCTAGCCAATTCCTGATCCAATTACCTAGATCACCCCCAATCCCATACATCTGAATTCTCCAGTCCCGCTGGCAGTGGTGGCGGGATGTGGGACATCGGAATATTGGATCTTTACCTCCTCACTCTCTCTTCCTCCATTGCTTCCAGATCTAAGGTTGAATATTGCACCTGCCAATCGTCTCGCTGTTCCCGTGGCGACCGCTCCTGTCGTGGCAACAGCTGCTGTGGTGGCAAACCCCGGTTTCTTGGCGACTGTTCCCGTGACAACTGCGGGTCCCATGGGAGCTGACGGTACTTTGGCAACCACTGGTCCCCTGGCAACCACAGGTCCCCTGGTAACTGTTGATCCCGTGGTAACTGCTGGTCCCCTGGCAACCGTTGGTCCCCTGGTAACCGCTGGTCCCTTGGCAACCACTGGTCCCGTGGTAACCGCAGGTCCCTTGGTAACTGTTGGTCCCCTGGTAACCGCTGGTCCCTTAGCAACTGTTGGTCCCCTGGCAACCGCTGGTCCCTTGGCAACCGCTGGTCCCCTGGCAACCGCTGGTCCCTTGACAACTGTTGGTTCCCTGGCAACCGCTGGTCCCTTGGCAACCGCTGGTCCCCTGGCAACCGCTGGTCCCTTGGCAACCGCTGGTCCCTTGGCAACCGCTGGTCCCCTGGCAACCGCTGCTCCCTTGGCAACCGCTGGTCCCCTGGCAACCGCTGGTCCCTTGGCAACCGCTGGTCCCTTGGCAACCGCTGGTCCCCTGGCAAGGGCTGCTTGTGAGGAGATAAAGAATGTTAAAATCTACCATAAGAAAGGTAAATCTCGGGGCTTTGCTTGTGCAGATGTTCACATTAAAGAAAGAGAAATATCTCTTGAAGTCTTCAAGGTCAGACAGGTCACTCCCCCCCCCCCCCCCCCCCGGTCGTGGATGGGTCACTACTTGAGCAAGCCCCCGTCAAGGTGGTTCCCCCAACAGGGTTCTCCCCTCAGATATCCCGCTTTGCAAAGATCAGGAACGTGGGACTGAAGTGGAGCGAGAAGGATGGAGGGTCAGGCCCTTCCAACAGTGGCAACGTGTGTACACAGCAAGATCCCACACGCCGCCCTGTGGTCGTGACCAAGGGTCATCTGATTTTTCGGCCTTGGAGTTCGGAAGTAAACACTGAGGGGGCGTCTTCCCTCGCTCTTCCAGAACTATTCCACCGGGTGGTTTGTGGGCGCCTCATCGGGCCCTCTGCTTCAGGGCTCAGCTGGAAGGCAATGGGGCACCCCCCCCCCCCCCCCCCCCCGGCACTGAAACACCAGTCCGGACCCTCTGTGCTGAACCCACAGCCCCCTCCAATCAGATAGAACATAGAACACTACAGCACAGGCCCTTTGGCCCACAAGTTGCACCAATCCTATCCCTACCTACCAGGCCTATCTATAACCCCCAATCCCATTAAACCCCATGTACTCATCCAGAAGTCTCTTAAAAGACTTCGCCTCCACCACCACCGCCAATTCCACTCACTCATCACCCTCTGAGTGAAAAACCTACCCCTAACATCTCCTCTGTACCTGCTCCCCAGCACCTTAAACCGGTTGATAAAGAACAAAGAACAAAACAGCCCGGGAAACAGGCCCTTCGGCCCAACGCGCCGCCATTTTAACATTGTGAGTCCCCCCCCCCTCCACCCATGACCCTTCTCTATGCTTATGGAACTCCACATTGGAAACCAGATTGAGGAGAGACTAATTTAGGGACAATTTGTTACCTCCAATCAGCCTAACCGCACATCTTTGGGGTGTGGGAGGAAACCGGAGCACCCGGAGAAAACCCACGCAGGCACGGGGAGAATGTGCAAACTCCCACAGACACCGACCCAAATCCATGTGTCTGCACAGCAAAACAGTGATAGTCACTGAGCTGTCGTCTTGCCCAGTATCTGGTCCAGTTTAGGCACACACTAACGACATGAAGCACTAGACCAATCTCAAACATCCAAGAGCAGCACACAGTGAGCACGTGAGTGTATGCCCCTCGTTGGACAACGAGGCGGACCAAACCACCATACCCACCAACACAGCCCCCATTTTCCTGGATGGGTGTAGCTCCAACAACATTCAAAAAGCTCCTTCACTCCACTAGCCACTGGCATATAGTGACAGCTGTCATGTACCATCTACAAGATACAAGGTTCCTGAGGCAGCACCTTCCAAACCCATGATCACTGCCATCTAGAAAGACAAGGGCAGTAGATATCGGGGAACCCCACCGTCTGGAGGTTCCCCTCCCAATTACTCACCATCCTGACTTGGGAATATTTCACTATTCCTTCATTGTTAAAATCCTGGAACTCCCTTCCCCTAACAGCACGGTGGGTGTACCTACCCCCACATGGACTGCAGCAGGTTCAAGAAGGCAGCTCACCACCACCTCCTCAATTAGGGACAGGGAATAAATGCCAGTCGACCAAACCATTTCCAGAATCCAAGAACAAATAAGAAAAATATTCAGGGCTCCTTATACATTATACTGGATTTCCTTACACATTATACTGGAGTATAATGTTAGCAAGTGTGAGGTTATCCACTTTGGCAGGAATAATAGTAGGAGGGATTACGATTTAAAGGGTGAAAAGCTGCAGACACAGTGAGCACGTGTACCTGGGGGTCCTTGTGCATGAGTCGCAAAAACCCAGTCTGCAGATACAGCAGGTGGTCAGGAAAGCGAATGGATGCTGGCCTTCATAGCGAGGGGGATTGAATATAAAAGTAGGGAGGTCTTGCTGCGGCTGTATAGGGCATTGGTGAGGCCGCAGCTGGAGTACTGTGTGCAGTTTTGGGCGCCGCACCTGCGCAAAGATATTTTGGCCTTGGAGGGAGTGCAGAGGAGGTTCACTAGGCTGATACCGGAGTTGAGGGGTTGGACTATAAGAGAGATTAAGTAGACTGGGTCTGTACTCGTTGGAGTTTAGAAGGATGAGGGGGATCTTATTGAGACGTATAAGATAATATGCAACTTTATAAGACCCTTGTCAGGCCTCATTTAGAGTATTGTGCGCAGTTCTGGTCGCCTCACTATAGGAAAGATGTAGAAGCTATTGAGAAGGTACAGAGGAGATTTACAAGAATGTTGCCTGGACTGGGAGGGCATGCCTTATGAAGTTAGGTTGAGGGAGCTGGGACTCTTTTCCCTAGAGAGGCGAAGGTTGAGAGGCGACCTGATAGAAGTTTACAAAATGTTGAGAGGAATAGATAGGGTGGACACTCAGAGGCTATTTCCCCGGTTGAAATGGTCGCTACGAGAGGACACAGATTTAAGGTACAGGAGGGAAGTTCAGAAGTGATGTTAGGGGTAAGTTTTTCACTCAGAGGGTGGTGAGTGAATGGAATCGGCTGCCGTCAGTGGTGGTGGAGGCGAACTCGCTGGGGTCTTTTAAAAGACTTCTGGATGAGTATATGGGGTTTAATGAGATTGAGGGTTATAGATAGGACTGTAGGTTGGTGGGTGTTGATGTGATCGGCGCAACTCGTGGGCCGAAGGGCCTGTTTGTGCTGTAGTGTTCTATGTTCTATGTTCTATAATGAAGGGGATGGATAGGGTAGAGGTAGGGAGATTCTTCCCACTTAGAAAGGATAGCAGGACTAGAGGGCACAGCCTCAAGATAAAGGTGAGGGGCGGTTTAGAATGGAGTTGAGGAGGAACTTCTTCACTCAAAGGGTGGTGAGTCTCTGGAATTCTCTGCCCATTGAAGTGGTGGAGGCTACCTCGCTGAATATATTTAAGTCACGGGTAGATAGGTTTTTGATAGACAGGGGAATTAAGGGTTATGGAGAGAGAGCGGGAAAGTGGAACTGATCCACTTCAGATCAGCCATGATCTTATTGAATGGTGGGGCAGGCTCGAAGGGCTAGATGGCCGACTTCTGCTCCTATTTCTTACGTCCTTGAACTCTACGTCATTGAGTTTTACCAGGCTGATTGGTGGCAAAGCGGAGGATTTAAGGGATATCTTGGGGGTGGACAGAGGTGGGGGAGAGTGAGGCAGTCTCAGTTGAGAATTCAGGATGTACTTACCCTGGGAACAGCTTCAGTCAATTGTAGGACTGGGGACCAATTGTTTGTTGGTGAGGTCTCCTTAACTGTGAAAATATCGACAGATGCAACAAGTGAGATTATACTGGGCAAAGAAAACACAGCAATCTCCAAAATATCATAGAACCCTACAGTGCAGAAAGAGGCCCTTCAGCCCATCGAGTCTGCACCCAACACAATCCCACCCAGGCCCTACCCCATATCCCTACATATTATACCCACTAATCCCTCTAATCTACACATCCCTGGACACTAAGAGGCAATTTCTTAGCACGGCCAATCAACCTAACCCACACATCTCTGGACTGTGGGAGGAAACCGGAGCACCCGGAGGAAACCCATGCAGACACAAGGAGAATGTGCAAACTCCACACAGACAGTGACCCGAGCCGGGAATCGAACCCAGGACCCTAGAGCTGTGAAGCAGCAGTGCTAACCCACTGTGCTACTGTGCTGCCCTCTAACTGAGGGATCTAGGTGTATGTGTACATAGATCCCTGAAAGTAGGGAATCAAGTAGATAAGGTTGTTAGGAAGGCATACGGTGTCTTGGCGTTTATTGGTAGGGGGATTAAATTTAGGAGTCACAGCGTCATGTTGCAACTGTACACAACTCTGGTGCGGCCGCACTTGGAGTACTGTGTGCAGTTCTGGTCCCCACATTACAGGAAGGATGTGGAGGCTTTGGAGAGGGTGCAGAGGAGGTTTACCAGGATGTTGCCTGGTATGGAGGGGAGATCCTATGAGGAGAGATTGAGAGATTTGGGGTTGTTTTCGTTAGAAAGAAGGCGGTTAAGAGGGGACCTTATTGAAACATATAAGACAATTAGAGGTTTGGATAGGGTGGATAGTGATAGCCTTTTTCCTAGGATGGAGAAAGCTAGCACGAGGGGGCATAGCTTTAAATTAAGGGGTGTTAGATATAGGACGGATGTCAGGGGTAGGTTCTTTACCCAGAGGGTGGTGAGGGATTGGAATGCCCTGCCAGCTGCAGTTGTAAATGCCCCTAGTTTGGGGGCGTTTAAGAGATCTGTGGATAGAACATAGAACATAGAACATTACAGCGCAGAACAGGCCCTTCGGCCCACGATGTTGCACCGACCAGTTACAAAAACAATGACCCACTAACCTAAACCAATCCCTTTTCATCCATAAACCTATCCACAGATCTTTTAAATCCATAGGTTTATGGATGGAAAGGGATTGGTTTAGGTTAGAGGGTCATTGTTTTTGTAATTGGTCGGCGCAACATCGTGGGCCGAAGGGCCTGTTCTGCGCTGTAATGTTCTATGTTCTATTAATCGATGGGACCCCCTGACATCACATCTGCAGGAGTACGGAAAGCGCAAGAGGGGACTTAGGAAGGCAATGGGAAGAGGGGACACGATAAAGGACTCGTGAATAAAGGTAACAAAGAACAACACAGCCCGGGAAACAGGCCCTTCGGCCCAACAAGCCACCATCTTAACATTGTGAGTCTCCCCCTCCACCCATGACCCTTGTCTCCGCTTATGACACTCCACATTGGAAACTAGATTGAGGGGAGACTAATTTCGGGACAATTTGTTACACTGATCAGCCTAAGAGCACATCTTTGGGGTGTGGGCTAGATGGCCTACTCCTGCTCCTATTTCTTATGTCGGAAGGATGTGATTGCACTGGAGGGGGTACAGGGGAGATTCACCAGGATGCTGCCTGGGATGGAGTGTTTGAGCGATAAGGAGAGGCTGGATAGACTTGGATTGTTTTCCCTAGAGCGGAGAAGGCTGAGGGCGGACAGGACGGAGATCACAGAAACCCTACAGTACAGAAAGAGGCCATTTAGCCCATCGGGTCTGCACCCAGGCCCTACCCCCATATCCCTACATATTATACCCACTAATCCCCCTAACCTGCGCAGCTCAGGACACTAAGGGGCAATTTCTTAGCATGGTCAATTTCTTAGCATGGCCAATCAACCTAACCCGCACATCTTTGGACTGTAGGAGGAAACTGGAGCACCCGGAGGAAACCCAGGCAGGCACGAGGAGAATGTGCAAACTCCACACAGACAGTGACCCGAGGCCGGGAATCGAACCCGGGTCTCTGGAGCTGTGAAGCAGCGGTGCTAACCCACTGTGCTACCGTGCCGCCCCAAAGTTCTGAGGGATATGGATAGGGAGCTTGATTAGTGACGGTCAGTTTGGGTTCCGTCAGTGCCGCTGGAGACCTGATCTCGGCCCAAACAAGCTCAAAGGAGCTGAAATCCAGCTGAGGCGAATCGAGAGTTACTGCCCTTGACATCAAGGCAACACTCGACAGAGTGTGGAACCCAAGAAGCCCGAGCTAAACTGGAGTCAATGGGGATTGGGACAAGAATGTTCATGGGTTATAGTCTGGGGCAAAGGAAGATGGTTGTGGAACGTCAACCATCTCGGCTCCAGGATACCTGAGGGGGACACAGGTTACAATTGTGTACTGGAGGGTTCTCATTAATTGGGGGAGGTTTACAATCGGTTTCAGTGGCATTGCAATATTCTGGGGATCACTAACGGGTGGCACAGTGGGTTGGCACTGCTGCCTCACAGGGTCCTGGGTTCGATTCCCAGCTTGGATCGCTGCCGGCACATTCTCCCCGTGTCTGCGTGGGTTTCCTCCGGGTACTCCAATCTCCTCCCAAAGACGTGTGGGCTAGGCTGATTGGCCGTGCTACATTGCCCCTTAGTGTCAGGGGGACTATCAGGGTGAATAGGTGGGTTTTCGGGGATAGGTGGGATTGTGGTCGGTGCAGACTCAATGGGCCAAATGGCCTGTCGGGAGCCTATGACTCTAATCTGGTGCGGCCGCACTTGGAGTATTGCGTACAGTTCTGGTCGCTGCGTTATAAGAAAGATGTGGAGGCATTGGAAAGGGTGCAGAGGAGGTTTACCAGGATGTTGCCTGTATGGAGGGAAGATCTTATCAGGAAAGGGCTGAGGGACTTGAGGTTGTTTTCGTTAGAGAGAAGGAGGTTACGAGGTGACCTAATTGAGGCATACAAGATGATCAGAGGGTTAGATAGGGTGGACAGTGAGAGCCTTTTTCCTCGGATGGTGATGGCTAACACGAGGGGACATAGCTTTAAATTGAGGGGAGGTAATTATAGGACGGATGTCAGAGGGAGGTTCTTTACTCAGAGGGTAGTAAGGGCGTGGAATGCCCTGCCTGCAGCAGTTGTGGACTCGTCAGCTTTAAGGGCGTTCGAATGGTCAGTGGATCGGCATATGGATAACATTGGAATAGTTTAGGTTAGAGGGTCATTAGATTGGTTCCACTGGTCGGCGCAACATCGAGGGCCGAAGGGCCTGTACTGCGCTGGAATGTTCTATGATGATCTTTAGGGAGGGAAATCTGCTGTCCTTACCCGGTCTGGCCTACACGTGACTCCAGGCTCATGGGTTTATAATTTGGTTCCAGGCTTGGGAAACTTCAATCAGGAGTTGGGAGGTAATGCTGTAATGATACAATTGGCCAAGGGAAGTCTGGACTCATACCAAACACTACAATGCCATTAGTAATAACCCAGCAAACATTCTCTGAGTCCCCAGCCTAAGCGAACATGGAGGTACCTTTGCCTCTGTAGCAGTTGAACCAGATGAGGACACACAGCAAGGCCATTAGTAATAGCCCAATAACTGCGCCCGAAATCCATCTCCACAAATCCAGGGCACCCGACTCTGCAAACAGAAGAAATAAATCAGCAATCAGTTCTGCAGAGAGTAACCGTGGTCTCGGGGGTCCTGTGTGGGAAAGAGAGATCCCGAGAGCAGCCCACTCCAACACTCCAACAGAATAATTCTGTTTCTGGGTCACTCCAATTGGATGTGGTTATAAATGACCATATTTCTGAGCTGGTAAAGGGTTACATTCATCTCACCGAAAATTTGTTGGGGGCAAGGGCAGGAGCGGATTCACAACTGAGAAACAGATTTATCCATATCCTACAGAGCAGAAGGAGGTCATTCAGCCCATCGACTCTGTACTGGACCGCGATCCCACCTTATCCCCATACGTTTACCCTAATTAGTCCCCCTAAGGGGGTAATTTAGCGTGGCCAGTCCACCTAACCCACACATCTTTGGAGTTATAGATCATAGAAACCCTACAGTGCAGAAAGAGGCCATTCAGCCCATCGAGTCTGCACCGACCACAATCCCACCCAAGCCCTACCCTCCATATCCCTACACATTATACCCACTAGTCCCCTCTAACCTACACATCCCTGGACACTAAGAACAAAGAACAAAAACAGACCTGGGAAACAGGCCCAACGAGCCCACGCCGCCATTTTAACATTACCCCCTCCACCCGTGACCCTCATCTCTGCTAATGGCCACCCACATTGAGGGAAATCTAATTTAGGGACAATTTATTACCTCCAACCAGCCTAATAGCACATCTTTGGGGTGTAGGAGGAAACCGGAGCACCCGGAGGAAACCCACGCAGACACGGGGAGAATGTGCAGTCTCCACACAGACAGTGACCCGAGGCCGGGAATCGAACCCGGGGTCCCTGACGCTGCGAGGCAGCAGTGCTAACCCACTGTTCCACCCCCCCACCCCCCTACCCCCCGATTCACCCTTCCACAACAGGTCAGAGAGATTTCCGGTCAGCGAATTGACCAAACGAGCATTCGAAAATGGCGGTTTGCAAAGGACTCTGGGACAAATTTGGGCCAGAAACGAAAACTACAGGCTGCAACCTATAGACACAAAGAGGCTGCAAACCCCCTCCCCTAACCAGCGAATAAACAGGATGTGGGTCACCTCCAGGGTGAAAGATGGTGACACTGGGCTGTTTGCCAGAGTTGAGGGTGTCGCAGCGCCTTGTCTGGGGGGGAAGGTATGAATTCGATGCGTCTCCAACACCTACAGACTTCGCCACCGGGGACACACCCAGAGATCGGTGTGGCAGCGCCTGATTGGACCCTTATCGATCGGGGAGGGGGGGGGTCAAGTCCTGATGGGCAATGGCCAAAAAGGGGAGTGAAACCCAACGGGGTATAAAGGGTGATGTGCAACCAGGAATATCTCTCTCTCTGACCCCACGAACGAGGTGACCATCTCGGCCTTTTGGCCAAGATCGAGTGTGGTGTCGGAGTGCAATGGCTCGTTGGGCCGAAGGGCCTGTTTCCCGGGCTGTTTTGGGCCTTCGTTCTTTGTATCCACGCGCTGTGCTTGGTTGAAGTCATTAGGTTTCACTTTAGCTTCATTTGAAGCAATTTTTTTCGGCGTCTGGGCCTTTTGGCTAGGATGCAAATGAGGTCAGGCCTTGGAGCTGGAGCTAAGCCTACTCCAATCAACTCGGATGTAGGTCAAGCCCAAGACTTGGGAGGTGGGAGCCCTGCCTTGTCAGCTCAGGAACTTGTCGGGACTCTGAATTGGACTCGATTGGAATAAAAACCAAAAACAAAAGTGACCGTCACCAGCGACAACCAGCACCAGGGGGTGCCCCCACACCCGAGAAGGTATGAAGGAAGACCAGAGGCCTAAGGACCAGACTATGCTGATGACCAAAGAACGACATAGCCTGGGAAACAGGCCCTTCGGCCCAACGAGCCCGCGCCGCCATCTTAACATTACCAGTCCCCCCTCCACCCATGACCCTTGTCTATGTTTATGGCACTCCACATTGAGGGGAGACTAATTTAGGGACAATTTATTACCTCCAATCAGCCTAACAGCACATCTTTGGGATGTGGGAGGAAACCCGGAGCACCCGGAGAAAACCCACGCAGGCACGGGGAGAATGCGCAAACTCCCGCAGACACCGGCCCAAATCCATGTGTCTGCACAGCAATCAGCGATAGTCACTGAGCTGTCGTCTTGCCCAGTATTTTGTCCGGTTTAGGCACACACTAATGACATGAAGCACTAGACCAATCTCGAACATCCAAGAGCAGCCCCAGTACGACCCATCGCGTGTATGCCCCTCATTGGACAACAAGGCGGACCGACTTAAGAGAGTCTCTCTCACTCCCACAATGTCCAGAAATTTATCCGTCATCTCCCAGGATTGGGGGTTTGCTGGCGGCTGTGCATATCGTAGAGTTACACTGGGAGTAAGATCAAAGAACAACACAGGTCCTTCGGCCCAACAAGCCCATTTTAACACTCAGTGAGTGCCTCATTTCCATCCTTCTACCTATGACTTTTGTCTACATCTCGTGGAACTCCACAATAAAGGTTAGAGAATTAGATGTGTGCCGTAATGTTCACCCCAAACGTTAGCTGGGGTGAAAACCAGATCCCAGTGGATCCGTGCTAAGTGATCTATACTGAAGAGGGATATATGGGAAAGTTGAGCAGGTATATCCATTACTTCCCACTCCTCCGCCCTGACGTAGGCTAACTCATGTGTTGTCCACAGGGCAACTGCATTCATTGTAGAGTAACCCACACTGCGTAACTGGCAATACAACGCTCCTGATTTATCTAACCACATCAGGTCGTATACACTCGAACAATCAAGTTCGGAGCCAAAGCAGGCCATTTGGCCCCTTGGGTCTGTTCTAATCATCTTCCCAAAGTTGCTTCGCCGCACAACACAATTTTCCAACCTTAGTAATTGCATAGAAAACAGAGCTTACCATCTGCCATGTGTACTGGGGTTGTTGCATTGACAGTTTCACACTGGCAAGCTTCTAATATTCCCTGATGACCCGTAAGGGAGATGTTGCAATTAAAGTTGATACTCTCAGCTTGTTCTTTCGGAGCCACTCTTCTGAAACTCAGCATCCAGGCAAACTGTGTGTAATCCCCCCCAAATCCAGTAACAACGCAACTGGATCCACCTTCTCCTCTTCGGTTACCAGAGGTTCCTGAAGGAATAGCATTTGGATCAAAATGAATAAATGTTCATTTGGAAAGGGATTGGGTCAGTAGATTTTCAAAAGGATTCCCGAACGCAACCTTGAAAATGTTCAATGATCCAGTTTAAAGTTCCTTTGTTAGTGTATTTATTAGGTAGGCTTACGTTAACACTGCAATGAAGTTACTGTGCAAATCCCCTACTCGCCACACTCCAGCGCCTGTTTGGAGTACACCAAGGGAGAATTTAGCACAGCCCAATGCATCCTAACCAGCTCATCTTTTGGAAGGAAACCCACGCAGACATGGGGAGAATGTGCAAACCCCCACACAGACGGTGATCCACACCGGGAATCCGAACCCGAGCGCTAACCACTGTGCCACCCCAGTCTCTGAGCGAGAGAATTCCCTAATCATCCCCTGCGTGGAAAAAAAACTTCTCTTTGTCTGTGTCCGAAAAGCAAAACCTCCTTTTCTTAAGCCGTGTGTCCCAGTCCCAGAATCATAGAACCTTACAGTGCAGAAAGAGACCCTTCGGCCCATCGAGCACAATCCCACCCAGGCCCTACCCCCATATTATACCCACTAATCCCTCTAACCTACACATCCCTGGACACTAAGGGGCAATTTCTTAGCGCGGCCAATCAACCTAACCCACACATCTTTGGATTGTGGGAGGAAACTGGGGCACCCAGAGGAAACCCACGCAGTTACGGGGAGAATGTGCAAACTCCACACAGACAGTGACCCGAGCCGGGAATCGAACCCGTGTCCCTGGAGCTATGAGGCAGCAGTGGTAACCCACTGTGCCATGTGGGAACATACATAGTAAAAAGTCTGACAACACCAGGTTTTAGTCCAACCTATTTATTTGATAATATACTCACAAGCTTTCGGGGTTAGCCCCTTCGTCAGGTGAATGTACATAAGCTATTATTGAATCTGTTAGCTTGTTCTGTGAGGGAGCACAGGGGTTAAGTGTGTGGAGAATATCAATAGTGCAAGGCCACGACAGATCAGCCATGATCTTATTGAATGGCGGGGCAGGCCCGAAGGGCTAGATGGCCGACTCCTGCTCCTATTTCTTATGTTCTTATGTAACCTAAGAAATAGGAGCAGGAGTAGGCCATCTAGCCCATCGGGCCTGCCCTGCCATTCAGTAAGATCTTAGAACATAGAACATTACAGCACAAACAGGCCCTTCGGCTCTCAAGTTGCGCCGATCACATCAACCCCACCAATCTATAGACCTATCTATAACCCCCAATCCCATTAAACCCCATATACTCATCCAGAAGTCTTTTAAAAGACCCCAGCGAGTTCGCCTCCACCACCGATGACACCACCCTCTGAGTGAAAAACTTACCTCTAACATCACCTCTGTACTTTCCCTCTCCGCACCTTAAATCTGTGTCCTCTCGTAGCGACCATTTCAACCCGGGGAAATAGCCTCTGAGAGTCCACCCTATCTATTCCTCTCAACATTTTATAAACTTCTATCAGGTCGCCTCTCAACCTTCGCCTCTCTAGGGAAAAGAGTCCCACCTCCCTCAACCTATCTTCATAAGGCATGCCTCCCAGTCCAGGCAACATCCTTGTAAATCTCCTCTGCACCCTTTCAATAGCTTCTACGTCTTTCCTATAGTGAGGCGACCAGAACTGCGCACAGTACTCCAAATGAGGCCTGACGAGGGTCCTGTAAAGTTGCAGCATTACCTCCCGACTCCTAAACTCAATCCCTCGATTAATGAAGGCCAGTACACCATACATCTTCTTGACCACCTCCTCCACCTGCGAGGCCGATTTAAGAGTCCTGTGGACCCGGACCCCAAGATCCTTCTGCTCTTCAACGCTACTAAGACTCCTGCCCTTGATAGTGTACTCGTTCATCCCGTTGGTTCTGCCGAAATGGACGACTACACATTTATCCGCGTTGAAGTCCATCTGCCACTTCTCCGCCCATTCCTGCATCCTATCTATGTCCTGCTGCAACTTTTGACATCCTTCCAGACCATCCACAACACCACCGACCTTCGTGTCATCAGCGAACTTGCTAACCCATCCCTCCACTTCCTCATCCAGGTCATTTATGAAAATGACAAACAGCAAGGGTCCCAGAACAGATCCCTGGGGCACCCCACTGGTGACTGACCTCCATTCCGAAAAAGACCTATCCACAACCACTCTCTGCCTTCTGCAGGCAAGCCAGTTCTGGATCCACAAGGCCAAAGGCCCTTGGATCCCATGCCCTCTCACCTTCTCAAGAAGTCTTGCATGGGGGACCTTATCAAACGCCTTGCTGAAGTCCATGTACACTACGTCCACAGCACTTCCTTCGTCAATGTGTTCAGTCACATTATCTTATCAATTGATAAAGCAGGGAGATCATGTTGGGAGTTGTATCGAACTTTGGTGAGGCCAGAACTGGAGTACTGTGTGCGGTTCCGATCGCCATATTACGGGAAGGATGTGATTACGCTGGAGGGGGTGCAGGGGAGATTCACCGGGATTGCTGTCTGGGATGGAGGATTGAAGTTATAAAGAGAGGTTGGAGAGGCTTGGGTTATTCTCTCTGGAGCAGAGAAGACTGAGAAGGGTGTACAAGATTATGAGGGACACGGACAGGGAACGGCTGTTCCCCTTAGTTGAAGGTTCAGTCAGGAGGGGACAGAGGTTTAAGGTGAGGGTTAAGGAAAATGTGAGTCAAGACTTTTTCACTCAGAGGGTGGAATGCGCTGCCTGGGAGGCTGGTGGAGGTGAGATGACTCACATCCTTTAAGATGTACCAGCATCGACACGTCATAACGTTCAGGGCTATGATAAGGAACCTCGCAACCTGGAGGTTCCACTCTAAGTTTGTTTGCCATCCTGACTTGGGAATATATCAACCGTTCCTTTGGGTTCAAGATCCTGGAACTCCCTGCCTAACTGTTTCTCTCTTTTACTCTGCAGGAGATTCGGTCCACCTTGTTGTCCAACGAGGGGCATACACTGGGTGGGTCGTACTGGGGCTGCTCTTGGATGTTTCGGGAGTGGCCTAGTGCTTCATGTCGTTAGTGTACACTTAAAACTGGACCAGATACTGGGCAAGACGACAGCTCAGTGACTATCACTGTTTGCTGTGCAGACACATGGATTTGGGCCGGTGTCTGTGGGAGTTCGCGCATTCTCCCCGTGCCTGCGTGGGTTTTCCTCCGGGTGCTCCGGTTTCCTCCCACACCCCAAAGATGTGCTCTTAGGCTGATTGGTGTAACAAATTGTCCCTAAATTATTCTCCCCTGAATCTGGTTTCCAACGGGGGATACCATAAGCATAGACATGGGTCAAGGGTGGAGGAGGAAAGCACATTGTTAAGATGGCGGCGCGGGCTCATTGGGCCGAAGGGCCTGTTTCCCGTGCTGTGTTGTTCTTTGTAACTGCACGGTGGATGTACCTACACCACTTGAGCTGTGGCAGTTGAAGAAGACAGCTCACCACCTTTTTGAGGGATGGACAATAGCAATGCCCACACCCTGTGAATAATTAAATAGCGAACAGTTTGCGGATTGTTGACCTAGATTCCCTTGCAATGGAAAATTTGGGTTTGCGGTTTCCTTTATCACCTCGCGTGGGTTCAGTTCGCTGTTTCATAGTGACAGGAAACTGCTCATTGCAACTGTTTGAGAGACCACACTATTTGAAAGATTTATGCAACTTATTCGCCCAACTTTTTAAAATGTATTCTTTGATGCTGAGATTGAATAGACTGGGTCTGTACTCATTGGAGTTTAGAAGGATGAGGGGGGATCTTATAGAGACGTATAAGATAATGAAGGGGATGGATAGGGTAGAGGTAGAGAGACTCTTCCCACTCAGAAAGGACAGCAGGACTAGAGGACACAGCCTCAAGATAAGGGGGGGCCGGCAGTTTAGAACGGAGTTGAGGAGGAACTTCTTCACTCAAAGGGTGGAGAATCTCTGGAATTCTCTGCCCGTTGAAGTGGTGGAGGCTGCCTCGTTAAGTCACGGGTAGATAGATTTTTGATAGACAAGGGAATTAAGGGTTATGGGGAGAGAACGGGAAAGTGGAACTGATCCACTTCAGATCAGCCATGATCTTATTGAATGGCGGGGCAGGCTCGAAGGGCTAGATGGCCTACTCCTGCTCCTATTTCTTATGTTCTTATGTACGTAGGCAAGGTCACCAGTTATTGTCCTTCAACTAGATAGCCTCGCTTGGTCATTTCAGAGGGGCAGTTAAGAATCACCACTGTGTGTCTGGAGTCACATGTAGGTAAGGACAGCAGATTTCCTTCCCTCGAGGGACACTAGTGAACCAGATGGGTTTTTACAACGACCACTGATAGTTTCATGGTTACTGTTACGGAGACCAGAATCCAATTTATTTAAATTGCAGTGGTGGGATTTGAACCCAGGCTCTCCAGAGCATTAACCTGTGTGTCTGGATTACGAGCCTCTCCTTTTTCCCCAGAGTTGTGGGGATTTTTATCCCTTTACAATGTACTTATCCAATTTCTGTAGATTGGCAAACTCTTGAATCTTCTTCCATTGCCCTTCTCAATCATTAGAAAATTCGTTAAATCTTGTTGGTTTCATTATTCCACCAATCACATTAAATCTCCTTCTGGTAACTGACCCTTGAATCGTCTTAAATCTGTATCTCTCTGGTTTGTGACGATACTGTGACTTTTAACATACATAGACACATAGAACAGTACAGGCCCTTCGACCCTCAGTGTTGTGCCGAGCTATGTCCGAACCCAAGATCAGTCTATCCCACTCCCTATCATTCTGGTGTGCTCCATGTGCCTATCCAATAACCGCTTGAAAGTTCCTAAAGTCTCCGACTCCACTATCACAGCAGGCAGCGCATTCCACACCCCAACCACTCTCTGAGTAAAGAACCTACCTCGGACATCCCTCCTATATCTCCCACCATGAACCTTATAGTTATGCCCCCTAGTAACAGCTACATCCACCCGAGGAAATAGTCTCTGCAAGTCCACTCTATCGATCCCTCTCATCATCTTATAAACCTCTATTAAGACTTAAGAATTATATTTGGATCATGTTTTTTCTGAGAGGTAATGTTTAAAATTCAGCTGTTTTGTATTGTGCCAATTTGTCTGCATCGGGGCACTTATACGCTGAGAATGTCTGATTTTTGCTGGGGATGTGTTTGTATTAATCAGAGTTCATGCATTTTTGTTTACTTTGGTACACAGTGAGCACGTGAACAGAGCAGGATTTTGATTGTGGTGATTGACAGAGGGAGAGTCAGGGGAATGGGCAGAGTTCACCTTCCAGGAAAAAAACTCCCCGTTCTCCTTTAGTTTAAGAAAAGTCCGTTTCTGTCTGATGCTAAAAGAAATAAGAGGTCTCTCTCTGTCCCTCTCTTTCTTTCTCTCTCTCTGTCTCTCTCTCTCTGTCTCTCTCTCTCTGTCTCTCTCTCTCTGTCTCTCTCTCTCTGTCTCTCTCTGTCTGTCTCTCTCTCTCTTTCTGTCTCTCTCTCTCTGTGTCTCTCTCTCTCTCTGTCTCTCTCTGTCTGTCTCCCTCTCTCTTTCTGTCTCTCTCTCTGTGTCTCTCTCTCTCTCTGTCTCTCTCTCTCTTTCTGTCTCTCTCTGTCTGTCTCCCTCTCTCTTTCTGTCTCTCTCTCTGTGTCTCTCTCTCTCTCTGTCTCTCTCTCTCTCTCTGTCTCTCTCTGTCTGTCTCTCTCTCTCTTTCTGTCTCTCTCTCTCTGTGTCTCTCTCTCTCTCTGTCTCTCTCTGTCTGTCTCTCTCTCTCTTTCTGTCTCTCTCTCTCTGTGTCTCTCTCTCTCTCTGTCTCTCTCTGTCTGTCTCCCTCTCTCTTTCTGTCTCTCTCTCTGTGTGTGTCTCTCTCTCTCTCTGTCTGTCTCCCTCTCTCTTTCTGTCTCTCTCTCTGTGTCTCTCTCTCTCTCTGTCTCTCTCTTTCTGTCTGTCTCTCTCTCTCTGTGTCTCTCTCTCTCTGTCTGTCTCCCTCTCTCTTTCTGTCTCTCTCTCTGTGTCTCTCTCTCTGTCTCTCTCTTTCTGTCTCTCTCTCTGTCTCTCTCTTTCTGTCTCTCTCTCTGTCTCTCTCTTTCTCTTTCTTTCTTACTCTCTCTCCTCTCTCTCTCTGTCTCTCTCTCTCCCTCTCTTTCTTTCTCTCTCTCTCTGTCTCTCTCTCTCTGTGTCTCTCTCTCGGTCTCTCTCTCTCTCTCTGTCTCTCTCTCTCTCTCTCTGTCTCTCTCTCTCTGTGTCTCTCTCTCTGTCTCTCTCTCTCTCTCTGTCTCTCTCTCTCTGTGTCTCTCTCTCGATCTCTCTCTCTCTCTCTGTCTCTCTCTCTCTCACCCCCTCTTTCTCTCTGTCTTCCTCTCTTTCTGTCTCTCTTTCTCTCTGTCTCTCTCTCTCTCTTTGTTTCTCTTCCTCTTTCTCTCTCTCTCTGGGAGCTGCTGATTATGGACATCAGAAGACAAATGCCTGTCTCTCTCTCGCTCCAGAAGTGTTCAAAAGGTTTTCAGACGGTTAACAAGTAGAGATGTGTAAGCGGGGGAACGGAGGGGAGGGGGTTTGTTAACTGATTCTAAAGAGGATTTAAGTCTGTAAGAAGAATGGTGCTTGAATAGGAACTGGGAGAACAGGTTAGTAATTAAGAATTATATATTGTTATGTTTAATATTTGAGTTGGTAAAAGTTAATTCATTCATTACCATTAAACTATATTGTTAACATAGAACATAGAACATTACAGCGCAGAACAGGCCCTTCGGCCCACGATGTTGCGCCGACCAGTTACAAAAACAATGACCCACTAGCCTAAACCAATCCCTTTTCATCCATAAACCTATCCACAGATCTCTTAAACGCCCCCAAACTAGGTGCATTTACAACTGCAGCAGGCAGGGCATTCCAATCCCTCACCACCCTCTGGGTAAAGAACCTACCCCTGACATCTGTCCTATAACTACCACCCCTTAATTTAAAGTCGTGCCCCCTCGTGCTAGCTTTCTCCATCCTAGGAAAAAGGCTATCACTATCTACCCTGTCTAAACCTCTAATCATCTTATATGTTTCAATAAGATCCCCTCTTAGCCGCCTTCTTTCCAACGAAAACAACCCCAAATCCCTCAGTCTCTCCTCATAGGACCTCCCCTCCATACCAGGCAACATCCTGGTAAACCTCCTCTACACCCTCTCCAAAGCCTCTACATCCTTCCTGTAATGTGGGGACCAGAACTGCACACAGTACTCCAAGTGCGGCCGCACCAGAGTTGTGTACAGTTGCAACATAACGCTGCGACTCCTAAATTCAATCCCCCTACCAATAAACGCCAAGACACCGTACGCCTTCTTAAAGAAAGTTTGTTTTGATAAAAGCTTCCTCTCTCTCCAAGGGTTAGGGTGATTGGCCTGTGGTCAAAAATGGTGATTTGTGAAGCATTCTGGGACAACAGGGCTAAACTGAACCGACAGGTGAATAAACAGGATATGGGCCATTTCCAGTTTGAAAGAGACTTTCTGCTCACACTGGGTTGTGTACCAGACATAAGGGAACCTTATTTAGGAGGGAGGTATGTGGCTCCAGCACCTACAGACATGGCCATTGGGGGCACACCCAGAGATCGGTGTGGCGGCACCTGACTGGGCTTTATCGATCGGGGGGGGGGTCAAGTGCTGATCGATTGACTGGCAGCGGCCAAAAGGGGTATGACCTGGATGAGGAAGTGGAGGGATGGGTTAGGAAGTTCGCTGATGACACGAAGGTCGGTGGTGTTGTGGATGGTCTGGAAGAATGTCAAAAGTTGCAGCAGGACATAGATAGGATGCAGGAATGGGCGGAGAAGTGGCAGATGGACTTCAACGCGGATAAATGTGTAGTCGTCCATTTCGGCAGAACCAACGGGATGAACGAGTACACTATCAAGGATTGGGGGTTATAGATAGGTCTATAGATTGGTGGGGTTGATGTGATCGGCGCAACTCGTGGGCCGAAGGGCCTGTTTGTGCTGTAATGTTCTATGTTCTATGACACCCAACGGGGTGTAAAGGGTGCTGTGCAACCAGGAATATCTCTCTCTCTCTGACCCCGTGAACCAGCTACAACAATGGTGAACATTCGCCAGTGACAAGAGGAGAGCCACCACGCCCGAGAAGCAAGGAAGGGAGACCAGAGGCAGAGTGCCAGGCCAGACCAAAGGACCAGACTATGAATACCGAGACCAGCGCACAGATATAGGCCAATATCTACTTGGGTGCTCGCCAGTCACGCAATGTTGAATCAAGGATTGGATTGGAACTTTAGTATTTTCCTGTTAGTTAACTTATCATTGGTTGGGTGGGTGTTGTACTGGGGAAATTTTTGTTTCCTGAGTTGCTTTAACAAAACAAATTCTGTAACTCCCCCATCCCTGACCTTGCCTCTGTGACTCCTTTATGCCTTGTTTTCTGTAATGAACAAATTCTGTGACTCCCTAATCCCCAACCTTATAAGAACATAAGAACATAAGAAATAGGAGCAGGAGTAGGCCATCTGGCCCATCGAGCCTGCCCCGCCATTCAATAAGATCATGGCTGATCTGTCGTGTCTCAGTTCCACCTTCCCGCCCTCTCCCCATAACCCTTAATCCCCTCTCTTATCAAAAACCCATCAACCCGCTTCTTAAAAATATTTAGTGAGGCAGCCTCCACCACTTCAATGGGCATAGAATTCCAGAGATTCACCACCCTTTGAGTGAAGAAGTTCCTCCTCAACTCCGTTCTAAACCGCCTCCCCTTTATCTTGAGGCTGTGCCCCCTAGTCCTACTGTCTTTTTTGAGCGGGAAGAGTCTCTCCACCTCTATCCTATCCATCCCATTCATCATCTTATACGTCTCAATGAGATCTCCCCTCATTCTTCTAAACTCTAACGAGTACAAGCCTAGTTTATTCAGCCTCTCCTCATAGCTCAATCCCCTCAACTCCGGTATCAGCCTAGTAAACCTCCTCTGCACTCCCTCCAGGGCCAAAATATCCTTGCACAGGTGCGGCGCCCAAAACTGCACACAGTACTCCAGCTGCGGCCTCACCAATGCCCTATACAGCTGTAGCAAGACCTCCCTACTTTTATATTCAATCCCCCTCGCTATGAAGGCCAGCATCCCATTCGCCTTCCTGACCACCTGCTGCACCTGCAAGCTGGGTTTTTGCGACTCATGCACAAGGACCCCGAGGTCCCTCTGCACCGTCGCCTGCTGCAGTTTTTCGCCCCGTAAGTAATAGTCCTTCCTACCATTCCTCCTACCAAAGTGGACCACCTCACACTTGCCAAGGGGCTTCCCTGGTGTTAATCGTGTCTCACTCAGGCTGTGCGAAGTCAACCTTATCAAAACAGACTGAGGCCAAGCATTTGACCTTCACTGGTTGTAGTCATTTCTTTGTTCAGCATCGATCAGTTTTACAGAGGTCTGGCATTTTGAAATGGCTTGGTCCACTACCCTTACTTAAATACTTGACCATTTTTCTCATCATGCCACTGCGTCGGACCGCCTTGTTGTCCAACGAGGGGCATACACGCGATGGGTCGTACTGGGGCTGCTCTTGAATGTTCAAGAGTAGCCTAGTGCTTCACCTCGTTAGTGTGTGCTTAAACTGGATCAGATACTGGGCAAGACGACAGCTCAGTGACTATCACTGATTGCTGTGCAGACACATGGATTTGGGTCGGTGTCTGTGGGAGTTTGCGCATTCTCCCCGTGTCTGCGTGGGTTTTCTCCGGGTGCTCCAGGTTTCCTCCCACACCCCAAAGATGCGCTCTTAGGCTGATTGGTGGAACAAATTGTCCCTAAATTAGTCTCCCCTCAATTAGTTTCCCGGGCTGTGTTGTTCTTTGTTCATGCGTACATGGGTGATTATTGATTGTGTGGGTTTAAATATATATTGGTTGTACTAACAAGACGCACAGTTTAATGGTTAAAACAGACTGTGCGGCAGGTAACAGGGACAACAGTTGGGGTCCCTGTGTGGGCTCGATAAGAATTAACTCTGTTGCTCCGATATCGAACCCCGTAGGATCGATATTCAACAGTTATTAAAAATCGGAGCCAGAAGGTGTAAATTCCTTATTGGACAAGTAACTACTTTCGGGAAATAGTTTATCGTGAATGCATTGTTACTAACGAGGAGGATAGGGTAGGTCTGCGTTAGAATCCAGAGGGATTAGGACTGGAACGTAGACCATAGCCGGCACGGTAGCACAGTGGTTAGCACTGCTGCTTCACAGCTCCAGGGTCCTGGGTTCGATTCCCGGCTCGGGTCACTGCCTGTGTGGAGTTTGCACATTCTCCTCGTGTCTGCGTGGGTTTTCTCCGGGTGCTCCGGTTTCCTCCCACAGTCCAAAGATGTGCGGGTTAGGTTCATTGGCTGTGCTAAAATTGCCCCTTAGTGTCCTGGGATGTGTAGGTTAGAGGGATTAGCAGGTAAATGTGTAGGGATATGGGGATAGGGTCTGGGTGGGATTGTGTTCGGTGCAGACTCGATGGGCCGAAGGGCCTGTTTCTGCACTGTAGGGTTCTATGTTCTATAGCCATACCTGCAGTCCAAACCCCTTGACATTAAATACAGAATGGCAGGAAACACTATAGAGACAGGGAAGTGAGAAACAAGGATCAGGGAATATATTAAGAAGGGTGGCCCCTACGGGCAGGGTCTTCATAGAATCATAGACCCCTACAGTGCAGAAACATGTCCTCCAGCCCATCGAGTCTGCACCGACCACAATCCCACCCAGGCCCTACCCCCCATACATTTACCCTCTAATCCCTCTAACCTACACACCCCTGGACACTAAGGGGCAATTTCTTAGCAACCCAACCCGCACATCTTTGGACTGTGGGAGGAAGCCGGAGCACCCGGAGCAAACCCACGCAGACACGGGGAGAATGAGCAAATCTTGTGCCGTTACTGAGACGGGGCTGGGATCCCTAGTATTGGGATGTTCGAAGGAAAGTTCATGGAAAGCGGGCAAATAAACGCGAGAAAGGAATTGCGATTGTGAGCTGCTTGGAAAAAGAATTAAGAGGAGATAGAGAATGCAGATTGAGGAGGGGGGAGATAAAGGAAAATGTTTGTTGAAATTGTGTAATTGTGGTTATTAGTTTAGAAGAGGGAGGAAATGAAGATAAAATATGAGTTAGAAATTATGAGTTAGTTGTGCAGTTAAGAAAATAAGTAATTTTGTGGAAAAATAGATACACAGGAACAAAAAAGTGAGATAAATATATTGTCTATGAGTCAGTTTAAAGGATATCAAGTTAGTGAAAGGAATCAAAGTTCCAAGAGTATAAAAAGTTGGAGTGTTATGGTGAGGTTATATAATGATGTGGGTATGCCGGCGTTGGACTGACGTAAACACAGTAAAAAGTCTGACAACACCAGGTTTTAGTCCAACCGATTTATTTGATAATATTCTCACAAGCTTTCGGGGTTACCCTCTTCGTCAGGTGAATGGAGAGTTCTGGCCTCAGACAGAGCATATAAAGCACAGACAGTTTACAGATTGCTGATTAGAATGCGAATCCTTACACCTAACCTGCTGTTCAAGTCACATTATCAGCCACTTTAAGACTTGAACAGCAGGTTAGGTGTAAGGATTCGCATTCTAATCAGTAATCTCTAAACTGTCTGTGCTTTATATGCTCTGTCTGAGGCCAGAACTCTCCATTCACCTGACGAAGAGGGTAACCTCGAAAGCTTGCTTGCTTGTGAGAATATTATCAAATAAATCGGTTGGACTAAAACCTGGTGTTGTCAGACTTTTTACAAGGTTATATAAGGCATTGGTGAGGCCAAATTTAGAGTATTGTGTACAGTTTTGGTCACCTAGTTACAGGAAGGATATAAATAAGGTTGAAAGAGTGCCAGAGAAGGTTCACAAGGATGTTGCCAGGACTTGAGAAGCTGAGTTACAGAGAGAGATTGAATAGGTTAGGACTTTATTCCCTGGAGAATGAGGGGAGATTTGATAGAGGTGCATAAGGTGAGATGGGTATAGACAGAGTGAATGCAAGCAGGCTTTTTCCACTGAGGCTCGAGGAGAAAAAAACCAGAGGGCATGGGTTAAGGGTGAAAGGGGGAAAAGTTTAAAGGGAATATTAGGGGGGGCTTCTTCACGTAGAGAGTGGTGGGAGTGTGGAATGAGCTGCGGTGTAAATGCGGAGTCACTTTTAACATTTAAGAAAAACTTGGACGGGTTCATGGATGAGAGGGGGTGTGGAGGGATATGGTCCAGGTGCAGGTCAGTGGGACTAGGCAGAAAAATGGTTCGGCACAGACAAGAAGGGCCAAAAGGCCTGTTTCTGAGCTGTAATTTTCTATGGTTCTATTACTCCAAGTTCTGGCAGGAGACACGAAGGTTGGTGGTGTTGTGGATGGTCTGGAAGGGTGTCAGAAGTTGCAGCGTGACATAGGTAGGATGCAAGACTGGGTGGAGAAGTGGCAGATGGACTTCAACGTGGATAAATGCGTAGAGGTCCATTTTGGCAGAACCAACGGGATGCAGGAGTACAATATCAAGGGTAGGAGTCTCAGCAGTGTTGAGGATCAGAAGGACCTTGGGGTCCGGGTCCCTAGGACTCTTAAATCGGCCTCGCAGGTGGAGGAGGTGGTCAAGAAGGCGTATGGTGTACTGGCCTTCATTAATCAAGGGATTGAGTTTAGGAGTCGGGAGGTAATGCTGCAACTTTACAGGACCCTTGTCAGGCCTCATTTGGAGTACTGTGCGCAGTTCTGGTCGCCTCACTATAGGAAAGACGTAGAAGCTATTGAAAGGGTGCAGAGGAGATTTACAAGGATGTTGCCTGGATTGGGAGGCATGCCTTATGAGGATAGGTTGAGGGAGCTGGGACTCTTTTCCCTGGAGAGACGAAGGTTGAGAGGTGACCTGATAGAGGTTTATAAAATGTTGAGAGGAATAGATAGGGTGGATTCTCGGAGGCTATTTCCCAGGGCTGAAATGGTCGCTACCAGAGGACACAGGTTTAAGGTGTTGGGGAGCAGGTACAGAGGGGATGTCAGGGGTAAGTTTTTCACTCAGAGGGTGGTGAGTGAGTGGAATCGGCTGCCGTCGGTGGTGGTGGAGGTGAACTCACTGGGGTCTTTTAAGAGACTTCTGGGTAAGTCCATGGGGTTTAATGGGATTGGGGGTTATAGATAGTTCTATGGCTTGGTAGGTATGGATGTGATCAGCGCAACTTGTGGGCCGAAGGGCCTGTTTGTGCTGTAGTGTTCTATGTTCTATTAATCAATTAAAATCTCAGTTGTCAATGCAGATAGGGATGTGCTTGGGGCAGTTGAGTCTGAGGGAGACGGTGTTTATAGATTGGGTTGTGGATTGTATCTGGAAAAGAATGTGCCATTGACTGAGGGCACCCCCACACCTCCTTTCCGGGAGGCTCCTGATCCCACAGCAAGCCCCTGGTCTGATGAATTCTGCGAGTATTAGTTACAAGGAAGGCATGGAGTTACCAGGAGATGTTGTTGACTGGGAGGGAATGAATGTTTTAAAGAATCTCAGCCCCCTATATAGTTCTAAAGGCAACTTAACCATCCCCATCAATGGATAGTCTTGTGTTATTCGAATATGTTGAGCCCATGAACCCCACCATGTGGGGTAAGGAGCTTACACCCTCACTAACATCACAAAAAAACCCCAGGTGAGCCTTTGTTACTTTTTAAAAGGAGGGCGTGCGCCGTGTGCGTTGAGAGAATTCTCTCAACGTACTCGGGAAATATTATAAATTAATTGGCAAGACGGAAAATTGATTGGAGAAGATCTAAGCTTGAGCTAATAATCTGAGCAGTTTTTTTTGTATTTGAGTGTGTTCTGTGTGGTCTGGTCGCTTGTCGAGTACAGGTGTTTGTTGTTGCATTAGATTGAGGGCAGGAGTTGTTAAAGCCTGTTTGTTCCTGTGGCGTATTCGACAAAGTGCATTGCTTTACACATCGGTTTAACTTCAAAGGGGCTGAGGAACTGTTAAAAGTGTTAAATTTACTTCTGTTTTTGAGTTTAAGTACAGTTTGGAAGACAGGAGAGCGACTGTCTTAACCAATTTTCTGTATTCTCTTTAAACGTTTTATTTTCCTTCCAGTTTAAAATGTTAAGTTTGAATGAAAGGGAACATGCTGTGGAATGAATATTGGAAGCAAAGAACAAAGAACAACACAGCACGGGAAACAGGCCCTTCGGCCCAACGAGCCCGCGCCGCCGTCCCATTGTCTCAGTGACCTATTCATGATTTTAGTTTATGCCTAATGTGTGAGGATCAGGGAGGTCCAATATAGGGACAATTTGTTACCCAATCAATCAGCCTAAAAGCACATCTTTGGGATGTGTTAGGAAACCGGAGCACCCGGAGGAAACCCACGCAACCACGGGGAGAACGTGCAAACTCCCACGGACACAGGCCCAAATCCATGTGTCCGCACAGCAACAGAGATAGTCTCTGAGCTGTCATGTTGCCCTCGAGATGGTCCAGTTTACGCACACCAACGACATGAAGCAGTAGGCAACTCCCGAAGCAACATCCAAGAGCAGCCCACCACAACCTGCCGCCCGCATGCCCCTTGCTGGACTTAAATGCCTGTGGACAAAAAATTCATTATTAAAAGACTCTATATCCCTGAGGCTAAAACTGAACCCCAAGCCTACAATGTTTAGTAATATTGAAATGTGTTTTATTTCTTGGGTTTTTCTTAACCATTGATGTGGAGATGCCGGCGTTGGACTGGCGTAAACACAGTAAAAAGTCTGACAACACCAGGTTTTAGTCCAACCGATTTATTTGATAGTAAACGCACAAGCTTTTGGGTTAGTCCCTTCGTCAGGTGAATGGAGAGTTCTGGCCTCAATACACATCTCTTTAACCTGTGATCAGTGCTCCTTCCACTCACATTATCAGCCACTTCAGGTCTTGAACAGTAGGTTAGGTGTAAGGATTCGCATTCTAATCAGTAATCTCTAAACTGTCTGTGCTTTATATGCTCTGTCTGAGGCCAGAACTCTCCATTCTCCTGACGAAGGGGCTAACCCCGAAAGCTTGTGAGTCTAGAATCAAATAAATCGGTTGGACTAAAACCTGGTGTTGTCAGACTTTTTTTTAACCAACAGAGATTTCACCATCTTGGCAATTAAAAATTTGTATACATTGGAGGTCGAAAATTTTACTTCTGTTTTTGTTTCTCATTTGACAGATTTTGAGACCAAATTAATCCATTTGGCTCCGAGCCGAAAGCATTTTTTGTGTTTTGTTTTTAAATAGGTGAATAACAAGTTTAGCATCTTCAAGACTCCAAGACTGTTTATCGCAACCTAGTAATAACTGAGACTTGAAAAGTTTGCCTCATTCAGATTTTCTCACTGTTAACTTTCAAATTAAAGTGATTGGTTACACTTAGGCGTTAAGGTTTCTGGCATTTAATTGATAGAATAAATCGAGCGCACAAAATAGCCAACTTATAAATGGAAAGTTGCCTGAATTCTGAGCAGGTAAATATGTTTAATTTTGACAAATAAAGAGTAATGGAAAGACAGTCCGAATGGGTTTTGTGTTTCAAAGGGGGATGCATCGAAATATATTCTCAGTGTAACAATTTGGGTGTGGGATAACTTTACAAAGTAGTATCTATTTGTTTTGTGGGTTTCCAATACTGAGAAAATGTTATCTGTGATCATCCTGGTGTAAAGTTTGCTCGGTTCAATGCACGCACATGCTAATAAGTTAATTTTTTTGAAAAGTTAAGGACTCTGGAGAGCATCAATGACTTTACAATGGGATGATGGCATTTTTCCGAGTACTTAGTTATTTGGGGTTACAGCAGCTAAAATGCTTAAAAGGGGAACAAACAAACATAAGAACATAAGAAATAGGAGCAGGAGTCGGCCATCTAGCCCCTCGAGCCTGCCCCACCATTCAATAAGATCATGGCTGATCTGTCGTGACTCAGTTCCACTTTCCCGCCCTCTCCCCATAACCCTTAATCCCCTCTCTTATCAAAAACCCATCAACCCGCGTCTTAAATATATTTAGCGAGGCAGCCTCCACCACTTCAACGGGCAGAGAATTCCAGAGATTCACCACCCTTTGAGTGAAGAACTCTGTTCTAAACCACTCCCCCTTTATCTTGAGGCTGTGCCCCCTAGTCCTACTGTCCTTTCTGAGCGGGAAGAGTCTCTCCACCTCTATCCTATCCATCCCATTCATCATCTTATACGTCTCAATGAGATCTCCCCTCATTCTTCTAAACTCCAACGAGTACAAGCCTAGTTTATTCAGCCTCTCCTCATAGCTCAACCCCCTCAACTCCAGTATCAGCCTAGTAAACCTCCTCTGCACTCCCTCCAAGGCCAAAATATCCTTGCGTAAGTGCGGCGCCCAAAACTGCACACAGTACTCCAGCTGAGGCCTCACCAGTACGGTAGCACAGTGGTTAGCACTGCTGCTTCACAGCTCCAGGGTCCTGGGTTCGATTCCCGGCTCGGGTCACTGCCTGTGTGGAGTTTGCACATTCTCCTCGTGTCTGCGTGGGTTTTCTCCGGGTGCTCCGGTTTCCTCCCACAGTCCAAAGATGTGCGGGTTAGGTTCATTGGCTATGCTAAAATTGCCCCTTAGTGTCCTGGGATGTGTAGGTTAGAGGGATTAGCAGGTAAATGTGTAGGGATATGGGGATCGGGTCTGGGTGGGATTGTGTTCGGTGCAGACTCGATGGGCCGAAGGGCCTGTTTCTGCACTGTAGGGTTCTATGCTTCTATACAGCCGCAGCAAAACCTCCCTACTTTTATATTCAATCCCCCTTGCTATGAAGGCCAGCATCCCATTCGCCTTCCTGACCACCTGCTGCACCTGCAGGCTGGGTTTTTGCGACTCATGCACAAGGACCCCGAGGTCCCTCTGCACCATCGCCTGCTGCAGTTTTTCTCCTCGTAAGTAATAATCCTTCCTACCATTATTCCTACCAAAGTGGACCACCTCACACTTGCCAACATTAAATTCCATTTGCCATTTCCTGGCCCATTCGCCCAGCCTATCTAGATCCTTCTGCAGACTCTCCACACCCTCCGCACAATTTGCCTTTCCCCCAATCTTGGTGTCATCAGCAAATTTCGACACCCTTCACTCGGTTCCCTCCTCCAGATCATCTATATAAATGGTAAATAGCTGAGGCCCCAGCACCGACCCCTGGGGCACTCCACTAGTCACCATCCGCCAATCCGAATAGCACCCATTGACCCCCACTCTCTGCCTCCTATTTGACAACCAATCCTCTATCCACGCTAACACCCTACCCCCAACTCCATGCCCCCTGACCTTCTGCAATAACCTCTTGTGAGGCGCCTTATCAAACACCTTGTCAGTTTAGAGACCTGTACCCTCTCCCCCACCGCAGTGGACACCCACTAGATCCTCCTCATGTAGAAATGCCTCCTTGTCGGTGGAGAGAGAGTGAGGGAGTTCCTTACCTGTGACTACTAAGGCCGCTCCTGTCCCGAATTTCATCTCCCCTGACTCTTTCACAGCGCAGTAATAGATCCCAGCATCCAGAGCGCTGACATTCGCTATGGTTAGCCGTGCGCTGTGGGTGATGGAGTTAACGGAAGGGGAGAATCGAGAGTTGAAGTTGTTATAGTAAATCGCCATCTTGTGCTGGCCAGGGTGATACAACACTGCTGTCGGAGCTTGTCCGGGAAGTTGTTTAAACCAGAATAATAGATCCGACCCATTCTGTATTTTACTTTCCAGGGTCACCGTCGCTCCAGGAGGCGCTGTTACCCACGATATCCGCGCAAGGGTGCCAAGATCTGTCTCAGGAAGAACACAGCAAAGCTCTGGTGATACTCGGGAATGTCTGAGATCTGACTCCAGTTACCAAGAACGACACAGCCTGAGAAACAGGCCCAAAGAGCCCGCGCCACCATCTTAACATTACCAGTCCCCCTCTCCACCCATGACCCTTATCTATGCTTATAGTATTCCACATTTGGTAAAAGAGGGGATTAAGGATTATGGGGAGAGGGCGGGAAGGTGGAACTGAGCCACGACAGATCAGCCATGATCTTATTGAATGGCGGGGCAGGCTCGAAGGGCCAGATGGCCTACTCCTGCTCCTATTTCTTATGTTCTTATGTTCACATTGAGGGGAGACTAATTTAGGGACAATTTGTTACACCAATCAGCCTAACAGCACATCTTTGGGGTGCGGGAGGAAACCGGGGCACCCGGAGAAAACCCACGCAAGCACGGGGAGAATGCGCAAACTCCCACAGACACCGGCCCAAATCCATGTGTCTGCACAGCAAACAGTGATAGTCACTGAGCTGTCGTGTTGCCCAGTATCTGGTCCGGTTTAAGCACACACTAAAGACATGAAGCACTAGGCCAATCTCAAACAACCAAGAGCAGCCCCGGTACGACCCATCGCGTGTATGCCCCTCGTTGGACAACAAGGTGGACTGAATCTGCTGTGGATTAAAAGAGAAAAACATCAATAACACGCACATCCTTATATAAACATTCAAGGGAATCCCCAGAAGCTCAAAAGTAAAACAAGTGAGCCAGAAAATAGGTTGGGAGGTCCATAGGAATCAATAGATTCCCAGGGACACCCCAATGCTAATGATCCTTATTTAAAACAGTCTCCTATATCCCTCCATCTCCATCCCGCTCATGTCTAAGTAATTCTTAAACAACTCCAGCGTGCCTGCCTCCACCACTTTACTTGGCAGAGCATTCCATACCCCCACTACCCTCTGTGTGAAAAACCTCCCTCTAATATCCGAATCGCCCCCCCTCGCCCTAAGCCCCTCGTAATGTGTGTTCCCAATCTAGGAAGTAACTGACCACTGTCTACTCGCTGTTTCTGTCGATCCCTTCTGGGAATCCACCCAGTTGTGTGTCACACAAAACACAATCACCTCCTACCTTCCTGGGTCTGTCCAGTGTAAGGGTAGGAGTCCTAGTCAAACATTCCAGATTCAAGTCTCACCCCTTGAGGTCCAAGGAAGGTGAGTCCATAACCCGGCCAAACGGGGTTGAGGATCGACCCATAAAATCCTCCCAAACGCACGTCAGGCGGGGAGACTGGGAGAGATTCCTGGTCAGACGCGTGACGGAAGGTCACGCTGGAGCCTTGACCGTCACCGTACATAGCTCCAGGTTGACACGGCAACTCAGACTCACTGGGGTCTAACTGGCTCAGTTGGGTGGATAAGACTGGCGCCGACAGCACGGGCTTCAAAGGATTGAAGGCACGGAGACAGGCCCTTCAGCCCAAACTGGTCCATGCTGACCAAAAGGCCCATCTAAGCTCACCCCATTTGGGAGCATTTGGCCCAAGTCCCTCTGAACCTTTCCCATCCACGTCTCTACCCAAATGCCTTTTAAATGTCATTGTCCCTACCTCGGGCAGCTCATTCCACACATGTACCACCCTCCGTGTAAAAAACAATGTTGCTCCTCAGGTTCTCATTAAGTCTCTCCCCTCTCAGCTTCAACCTATGACCCTCTAGTTCTCGATTCCCCAACCCTGGGGGAAAAGGCTGAGTGCATTCACCCTACTCATGCCCTTCTCCACCTCTTTACGATCACCCCTCAGTCTCCTACGCTCCAGAGAAAAAAGTCCTAGCCTCTCCAATCTCTCCAAATAACATAAGAACATAAGAAAAAGGAGCAGGAGTAGGCCATCTGGCCCTTCGAGCCTGCCCCGCCATTCAATAAGATCATGGCTGATCTGAAGTGGCTCAGTTCCACATTCCCGCCCTCTCCCCATAACCCTTAATCCCCTCTCTTATCAAAAACCCATCAACCCGCGTCTTAAAAATATTTAGCGAGGCAGCCTCCACCACTTCAACGGGCAGAGAATTCCAGAGATTCACCACCCTTTGAGTGAAGAAGTTCCTCCTCAACTCCGTTCTAAACCTCCCCCCCTTTATCTTGAGGCTGTGCCCCCTAGTCCTACTGTCTTTTTTGAGCGGGAAGAGTCTCTCCACCTCTATCCTATCCATCCCATTCATCATCTTATACGTCTCAATGAGATCTCCCCACATCCTTCTAAACTCTAACGAGTACAAGCCTAGTTTATTCAGCCTCTCCTCATAGCTCTTGTCCCTTGAGTCCTGGCAACGTTCTATACGACACAGGAGCAGAATTAGGCCACTCGGCCCATCTGCTCCACCGTTCAGTCACGGCTGATATTTTTCTCATCCCCCATTCTCCTGCCATTTCCCCCGATCCCCTTATTAATCAAGAACCTATCTATCTCTGTCTCAGTGACCCGACCTCCTCTGCGGCAAAGAGTTCCACAGATTCCCCATTCTCTGGCCGAAGAAATTCCTTCTCGACTCCCTTTTAAAGGATCGTCCCCTTTAGCCTGAGGTTCTGCCCTCTGGCTCGAGTTCTCCTTATAAGTTGCTTCTGCCCTTTTCCTATTGCAGGGCAACCGAAACTGAGCACTTTACTCCAGCAGTGGCCTCACCAACATCCTATACAACTGCAACGTAACTCCCCCCACTTCCAAACTCCATGAGAAAAAGCAAATTACTGCGGATGCTGGAATCTGAAACCAAAAGAGAAAACTCTGGGAAAATCTCAGCAGGTCTGGCAGCATCCGTAAGGAGGGAAAAGAGCTGAGGTTTCGAGTCTAGACGACCCTTGGTCAAAGCTAAAAGGCGTAAAAGCCGGAGATGTTTATGGAACATGGAACACTACAGCACAAACAGGCCCTTCGGCCCACAAGTTGCGCCGATCCTATCCATTCCTACCAATCCCATAGACCTATCTATAACCCCCAATCCCATCAAATCCCATATACTCATCCAGAAGTCTTTTAAAAGACCCCAGCGAGTTCGCCTCCACCACCACCGCCGATTCCACTCACTCACCACCCTCTGAGTGAAAAAATAACCCCTGACATCTCCTCTGTACCTGCTCCCCAGCACCTTAAACCTGTGTCCTCTCGGAGCGACCATTTCAGCCCTATCTAAACCGCCCCCCCTTATTTTGAGGCTGTGCCCTCTAGTCCTGCTGTCCTTTCTGAGCGGGAAGAATCTCTCTACCGCTACCCTATCCATCCCCTTCATTATCTTATACGTCTCTATAAGATCCCCCCTCATCCTTCTAAACTCCAACGAGTACAGACCCAGTCTATTCAATCTCTCCTCATAAGCTTTCGATAACCTCACTGTCTATAACACTACCTATCTTAGTACCGTCTGCAAACTTACTAATCATGCCTTGTATATTCTTGTCCAAATCATTGATATAGATTTTTATTTATTTATTAGTGGGCTTACATTCTGTGAAAATCCCCCAGTCGCCACGTTCCAACGCCTGTCCGGGTACAACTGAGGGAGAATTTAGCACAGCCAATGCACTCTAACCAGCACATATTTTGGACTGTGGGAGGAAACCGGAGCACCCAGAGGAGACCCATGCAGACACGGGGAGAACGTGCAAGCTTCACAGTGAACCAAGGCAGGAATTGAACCCGGGTCCCTGGCGCTGTGAGGCAGCAGTGCTAACCACCGTGCCGCCCCAAGTAACAAACAGCGATGGACCTAGCACTGATCCCTGAGGCACACCACAGGCTCCCAGTCAATCCAGCTGGGGTGCACTCGGGACCTGGCTGGAGGTTGAGGTGCTCTGGGTCCGATTTGCCTTTGAGCAGGGAACTGAGAAGGAGATGGATCAGAAACAAGTGCAACAGGTAACTGAATCTAGATAAAGTACTTACAATTTAGCCACATCAATACGAGCCAAAGCAAGCTACCCATCTCAGCCTCCCTCGACAATGCTTCAACGCTCTGCTGCTTTTGCGTAAGACAATGTGGTTTCACTCAGTTTTTAACCACAACAACCTGTCACACTAACACGATGCACTAACATGCTGATCCTGCAGGTAATAAATACCCCAATGAGCTGGTGAGGGACAGTGCGGATTCTGGATTGGACTGAGATTATGAAATTAGATTGACATCTGTCCAACTCAGGCCATAGAGGTTTACAGCACGGAAACAGGCCATTTGACCCAACTTGTCCATGCCACCCTTTTCTCTCAAACCCCTAAGCTAATCCCAACTTGGCCCATATCCCTCTCTACCCATCGTACCCATCTAAATGCTTTTTAATTGTACCCGCTCCTATGGCTATGGGCGGCACCGTAGCACAGTGGGTCAGCACTGCTGCTTCACAGCTCCAGGGTCCCGGGTTCGATTCCCGGCTCGGGGTCACTATCTGTGTGCGGAGTTTGCACATTCTCCCCGTGTCTGCGTGGGTTTCCTCCGAGTGCTCAGGTTTCCTCCCACAGTCTGGCACCACGATTAGCACTACTGCCTCACAGCGCCGGGGACCCGGGTTCGATTCCCGGCTCGGGGTCACTGTCTGTGTGCGGAGTTTGCACATTCTCCCCGTGTCTGCGTGGGTTTCCTCCGGGTGCTCCGGTTTCCTCCCGCAGTCTGGCACCACGATTAGCACTACTGCCTCACAGCGCCGGGGACCCGGGTTCGATTCCCGGCTCGGGGTCACTGTCTGTGTGCGGAGTTTGCACATTCTCCCCGTGTCTGCGTGGGTTTCCTCCGGGTGCTCCGGTTTCCTCCCACAGTCCAAAGATGTGCGGGTTAGGTTGATTGGCCATGCTAAGAAATTGCCCCCTTAGTGTCCAGGGATGTGTAGGTTAGTGGGTGTAATATGTAGGGACATGGGGGGGTAGGGCCTGGGTGGGATTGTGTTCGGTGCAGACTCGATGGGCCGAATGGCCTCTTTCTGCACTGTAGGGTTTCTATGATTCTATGACTACCTCCGGCAGCCCATTCCAGACACTCACCACCCCTCTGTGTGAAAAGATTGCCCCTCTGGACACTTTTGCATCTCTCCCCTCTCACCTTAAACCTATACCTTCGAGTTTTAGACTCCCCTACCTTTTTGCGAAAAGATACTGTGTCAGAACAAATCCGATAGTGAAATTTCAAGCTGGGTTCTTGTACATTTCAAGATAAAATGCATTGAATTGAGTCACCAACTGATGAAATAACCATAGTGTAACCCAGGTTGAATTTCCTGTTATGTTACACACACACTAACCGTGACGAAAAGGGGGAGATATTTGTAAGCCCACCCCTGCCGTGAGGGAGACTTTGTTGATGCTGTTCTCACTGTCTCATCCTGGATTTTGTCACCCTTCCCATCATTTACAAGTGGGAATGTTTTGTAAAAAACCGTTACATGTTTCATGGTGAAATATCTTTTTGAGGAGGGCAACCGGGGTTCCAATATTACAGGAAATCACAGTGATGCTGAATGCTTGTGTGACTCAAAACCTCTTTCTGCATTCGAACACCAACAGTCGCTCATTCGAAGATTTCCAACTCAAATTGACTCATTCCCCTCTCCCCCACTCCACATTATTACATGATTCATAAGAACAAAGTCAGCCCGGGAAACAGGCCCTTCGGCCCAACGAGCCCGCGCCGCCGTCCTAACACCACCTCTCTACCTATGACCCCTATCTAATGTTTTATGGCCATCCAGATTGAGGGAACACCGATTTAGGGACAATTTATTCCTGCCAATCAGCCTAACAGCACATCTTTGGGGTGTGGGAGGAAACCGGAGCTCCCGGAGAAAACCCACGCAAGCACGGGGAGAATGCGCAAACTCCCACAGACACCGGCCCAAATCCATGTGTCTGCACAGCAAACAGTGATAGTCACTGAGCTGTCGTCTTGCCCAGCAGCTGGTCCAGTTTAAGCACACACTAACGACATGAAGCACTAGGCCAATCTCGAACAACCAAGAGCAGCCCCAGTACAACCCATTGCGTGTGTGCCCCTCATTGGACACGAGGTGGATCCACTTATAACCTGTGAATGAAAAGAGAGAAAACATTATTATCATACCATACCCATTTACATTACCAGGGACACCCCAATGCTAATGACCCTTATTTAAAACAATCTCCTATATCCACCCATCTCCAACTCAGTCATGTGCCTGTCTAAGTTACTCTTAAATGACTCTAGCGTGTTTGCCTCCACCACCTTACTTGGCAGAGCATTCCATACCCCCACTACCCTCTGTGTGAAAAACCTCCCTCTAATATCTGTGTTGTACCTCTCCCCCCTCACCTTAAGTCCATCATGGCCCCTTGTCCTACGTGTCTCTGTCATAGGAAATAGCTTACCTCTGTTTATTCTATCTATATCCTTCATAATCTTATATACCTCTATTAGATCCCCCCTCAGTTGCCGTCTTTCAAGGGAAAAGAGCCCCAATTTCTTCAATCTTTCCTCATACCCCAGTCCTTCCATACCAGGCAACATCCTGGTAAACCTCCTCTGCACTCTCTCCAGAGTCTCCACGTCCTTCTGGTAGGCACGAGGAGAATGTGCAAACTCCACTCAGACAGTGACCCGAGCCTGGAATCGAACCCAGGACCCTGGAACTGTGAAGCAGCAGTGCTAACCCACTGTGCTACCGATAGACACAGAAACAAAGAAACAAAGAACAAAGAACAAAGAACAATCCAGCACGGGAAACAGGCCCTTCGGCCCAACGAGCCCGCGCCGCCACATCACCCTGCACCTATTCTACCCTGCATGGCTACGAATGGAACCCTACTCAGTCAGATTCAGGGAAGAAATAGTGTCAATTTGGTAAAAACCGATTAGCCTGAGAGCACATCTTTGGGGTGTGGGAGGAAACCGGAGCGCCCGGAGGAAACCCACGCAACCACAGGGAGAATGCGCAAACTCCCACAGACACAGGCCCAAATCCATGTGCCTGCACAGCCAGCAGTGCTAGTCACTGAGCTGTTGCGGCGCCCATCTACCGGTCCAGGATCAAGCACACACACCGACACGAAGTCCTAGGCCACTCCCGGAACTTCCAAGAGCAGCCCAGGCACGACCCGCCGTGTGAATGCCCCTCGTTTGACATGAGGTGGACCTCCACCTGTGGAATAAAGTCAAAAATATTAATCTTACAGCCTGCCTTTCCGGTGTCTCCCGAGGTTTAACCCTATTTAATATCCCCTACCATATCCCTCCATTCTCGTTTCACTCATGTGCCTATCTAACTGCATCTTAAACGAGTCCAATGTTCCTGCCTCCACCACCCTACTCGGTAGCGCGTTCCAGACCCCTACAACTCTCTGCGTAAAGAACCTTCTTCTCACCTCCAAATTATACCTCTCCCCCCTCACCCTTAAATGATGACCTCTCGTGTTGGTATCTAGTCTAGGGAGCAGTCTCTCACTATTAACTCTATCCATTCCCTTCATTATCTTATATACTTCTATCATGTCCCCTCTCAATCTCCGCCTTTCCAAGGAGAATAGTCCCAGTTTCTTCAACCTCTCCTCGTAACCCAGTCCCCCCATGCCAGGCAACATCCTGGTAAACCTCCTCTGCACCCTTTCCAGAGACTCCACGTCCTTCCGGTAGTAAGGTGACCAGAACTGGACGCAGTACTCCAAATGCGGTCTAACCAACGTTCTGTACAACTGAAGCATTAGACAGCAGCTTTTATACTCTATGCCCCTTCCTATAAAGGCCAACATCCCATAAGCCTTCCTAACGACCTTCTCCACTTGTGATGCAACCTTCATGGATTTGTGAACCTGCACTCCCAGGTCCCTCTGTATGTCAATACTCCTAATCGGCCTCCCTTTAATCTCATAGCTCCTCTCTGCATTATTCCGTCCAAAATGCATCACCTCGCATTTGTCAGGATTAAATGCCATCTGCCACCTATCTGCCCATTGCACCAACCTATCTATATCCTGTTGTATCACCTGACAATCCAGTTCCGTACCCGCCAACCCTGCCATCTTGGTGTCATCAGCAAACTTGCTAATCACACCACCTACGCCCTCTTCCAAGTCATTTATGTAGACTACAAAGAGGAGAGGTCCCAGTACTGAGCCCTGCGGCACACCACTGGTCACTGGCCTCCAGCCCGACAAGGTCCCCTCCACAGCTACCCTCTGTCTCCTATTTCCCAGCCAGTTCTCAATCCACCTAGCTACCTGGCCTCGTATCCCATGCGCCTTAACCTTTTCTACCAGCCTACCGTGAGGGACTTTGTCAAACGCCTTACTGAAATCCATATAGATGACATCAACGGTTCTCTCATCGTCAACCGTTTTTGTCACCTCCTCAAAGAATTCCACCAGATTCGTAAGGCAAGACCTCCCTCTAACAAAGCCATGTTGCGTATCCCTAATCAGATCGCAACGCTCCAAATGCTCATACATCCTACCCCTAAGTATTTTTTCCATTAACTTCCCTACCACCGACGTCAAACTCACTGGTCTATAATTCCCACGGTTATCCCTATTGCCTTTTTTGAACAACGGGACCACATTTGCTACCCTCCAGTCTTCTGGGACCTCACCTGTGTCCAAAGAAGAGACAAAGATTTGCACCAGAGGCCCAGCAATTTCATCTTTCGCCTCCCTAAGCAGCCTGGGATAAATACCATCAGGCCCCGGAGCTTTATCCGTCTTTACGCTACCTAAAAGCCCTAGCACTTCCTCTCTCGTAATAACTATATCCTGCAAATAAACCTCCACTCCCTCCAAGAGACCACACGATTCCGAACCCCTCTCCTTTGTGAATACCGACGCAAAGTATTCATTCAGGAGCTCCCCCATCCCCTCCGACTCAATACACAACTCACCACTCTTGTCCCTAAGAGGACCAATTTTCCCTCTAACTATTCTCTTGCCTCTGATATAGGAATAAAATGCCTTTGGATTTTCCTTAATCCTACCAGCCAAAGCCATCTCATGCCCTCTCTTCGCCCTTCTAATTCCCCTTTTTAGCTCCCTCCTACTCTCGTTGTATTCTTCCAGCGCACTCTCCGTACCCATTTGTTTTGACCTAACATACGCCTCCCTCTTCTTCCTGACCAAGTCTTCAATATCCTCCGTAATCCACGGCTGTCTAATCCTTCCTTTCCCATCCTTTCGCTTAACCAGAACATACCTTCCTTGCAACCATTTCATTTTGTCCCTAAATGCCTCCCACTTGCCAACCGTGGACTTGCCAGCTAACAGTCCCTCCCAATCAGTTTGCTGCAGCTCCCTCCTAATCCTGCCATAGCTCGCCTTTCCCCAATTCAGCACAACATAGAGGATAGGAGCAGGAGGAGACCATTCAAACCTGTTCCTCCATTCAACACTGATTGTCCAACTCAATAGCCCAATCCTGCTTTCTCCCCATAACCTTTGACCCCTATTCCCTATATCCAGCCGCCTCTTGGATACATCCAATGTTTTGGCCTCAACTACTTCCTGTGGGAATGAATCCCACAGGCTCACCGGGTGAAGAAATATCTCCTCATCTCCATCCTAAATGGTCTACCCCCAATTCTCAGACTGTGACCCCTGGTTCTAGACTCCCCCCACCACCATCGGGAACATCCTCCCTGCATCTACCCTGTCCAGTCCTGGTAGAATTTTATAAGTAAATTTTATAAGTGGGATGTAATGGGATTGAGGGTTATAGATCGGCCTGATATGATCGGCGCAACTTGTGGGCCGAAGGGCCCTGTTTGTGCTGTAGTGTTCTATGTTCTAAGTCTCTATGAGATCCCTCTCATTCGTCCGAACTCCAGCGGAAACAATCCTAACCTAGCCAATCTCTCCTCATACATCAGTCCCACCATCCTCAGCCTGGAAAACCTTCTTAAACCTGGTAAGTTTTCGGAGTTGAGAGGGTTGGCTTATGAGAAAAGGCTGAGGTGATTGGGGTTACACTCATTGGAATTCAGAAGAACAAGGGGGGAAATCTTATAGAACCATAAAAATTATGAAGGGAATAGATGAGGGGGGTTGTTCCCACTGGTGGGTGAAACTAGAACTAGGGGGCATTGCCTCAAAATAAGGGGGAGCAGATTTAGGACTGAGTTGAGGAGGAACTGAGTTGAGGTGGGCTATGAAGAGAGACTAAATAGACTGGGTCTGTACTCGGAGTTTAGAAGGATGAGGGGGGATCTTATAGAGACGTATAAGATAATGAAGGGGATGGATAGGCTAGAGGTAGAGAGATTCTTCCCGCTTAGAAAGGACAGCAGGACTAGAGGGCACAGCCTCAAGATAAGGGGGGGGGGGGGGGGCGCGGTTTAGATCGGAGTTGAGGAGGAACTTCACTCAAAGGGTGGTGAATCTCTGGAATTCTCTGCCCGTTGAAGTGGTGGAGGCTGCCTCGCTAAATATATTTAAGTCACGGGTAGATAGGCTTCTGATAGACAAGGGAATTAAGGGGAGAAAGCGGGAATGTGGAACTGATCCACTTCAGATCAGCCATGATCTTATTGAAGCGGGGCAGGCTCGAAGGGCTAGATGGCCGACTCCTGCTCCTATTTCTTATGTTCTTATGTCTGCGTGGGTTTCCTCCGGGTGCTCCGGTTTCCTCCCACAGTCCAAAGATTTGCAGATTAGGCCGATTGGCCATGCTAAATCATCCCTTAGTGTCTCAAGACATGTGGATTAGGGGTAATTAATGGGGTAAATACATGGAGTTAGGGTGGGGAGGGGACTGGGTACAATGCCCTGTTGGAGAGTCGGGAGAGACTTGGCATGGGGCACAGTGGTTCGCACTGCTGCCTCACAGCGCCGGGGACCCGCGTTAACGTGGAGCAGGGGATCCAACATAGAGAGTCAGTAGACAGTGGGCTGTGTGCAGAGAGAGAGAGGCTAAGAGAAAGCAGCAAGTGGACAACACCTAGGCAGGACTCTCCGTATCTTGAAGATGTACGAGCTGTTAATGAACAAATATGCACACCTCCAGCCCTCTTAGTGAGACGCAAAACAACTTTACAACATCCACAATGCTTCTCCTTACACTTTTAACAAAGAACAACACAGCCCGGGAAAACAGGCCCTTCGGCCCAACGAGCCCACGCCGCCATCTTAACATTCCCTCTTCCACCCGTGGCCCTCGTCTACGCTTATGACACCCCACATTGGAAACCAGATGGAGGGGAGGCTAATTTTGTCACTTCTTTATGTTACTTTTTCCAATAGAAGTTCCCTGGGTTCCAATTTAATCCAGCCTGGATTGGGGCCTGTTCCCATGTAATTATAGATCAGAGCCACCAGATGGCAGCATTATTGTCTTTTCCCAGTAAATTATTGGAAAAGATTTTTCTTGTCATTTTTATTGTTCTTTTTAACTAATTTTTCCAATGTCCAGATAAAAGGTTTAAACAAAATGATAAATAACCCATGCGTATTTCGCAATAATATGATGTTTGTGAACAGAATTGCCTTGTTTATTGCTAACTGTATTCTGCCATTTGTTAAAGGTCATAAGAACATAAGAAATAGGAGCAGGAGTAGGCCATCTAGCCCTTCGAGCCTGCCCCGCCATTCAATAAGATCATGGCTGATCTGTCGTGGCTCAGTTCCACTTTCCCGCCCTCTCCCCATAACCCTTAATCCCTTCTCTTATCAAAAACCCATCAACCCATCAGTGGGCATGCGTGCGGCAGGTTGTAGTGGGCTGCTCTTGGATGTTGCTTCGGGAGTTGCCTACTGCTTCATGTCGTTGGTATGCGTAAACTGGACCATCTCGAGGGCATCATGACAGCTCAGAGACTATCTCTGTTGCTGTGCGGACACATGGATTTGGGCCTGTGTCCGTGGGAGTTTGCGCATTCTCCCCGTGGTTGCGTGGGTTTCCTCCGGGTGCTCCGGTTTCCTCCCACATCCCAAAAATGTGCTTTTAGGCTGATTGATTGGGTAACAAATTGTCCCTATATTGGACCTCCCTGATCCTCACACATTAGGCATAGACTAGAATCATGAATAGGTCACTGACCATGGGACGGCGGCGCGGGCTCGTTGGGCCGAAGGGCCTGTTTCCCGTGCTGTGTTGTTCTTTGTTCTTTGTTCTAACCCGCTTCTTAAAAATATTTAGCGAGGCAGCCTCCACCACTTCAACGGGCAGAGAATTCCAGAGATTCACCACCCTTTGAACATAGAACATAGAACAGAGTGAAGAAGTTCCTCCTCAACTCCGTTCTAAACCGCCCCCCCCTTTATCTTGAGGCTGTGCCCCCTAGTCCTACTGTCTTTTTTGAACGGGAAGAGTCTCTCCACCTCTATCCTATCCATCCCATTCATCATCTTATATGTCTCAATGAGATCTCCCCTCATTCTTCTATACTCTAAGGAGTATAAGCCTAGTATATTCAGCCTCTCCTCATAGCTCAACCCCCTCAACTCTGGCATCAGCCTAGTAAACCTCCTCTGCACTCCCTCCAGGGCCAAAATATCCTTGCGCAGGTGCGGCGCCCAAAACTGCACACAGTACTCCAGCTGCGGCCTCACCAATGCCCTATACAGGGCATTAGGCCCCTTCTAAACCTCCTGAGTTTGGGTTTGGTATCTCTGCCCAGAGTTGCGGTGTCTAAACATTTAGACTGTGTGTAATTTCTCAAGGTGTAACAATAACACTCAGTTCATTAGGTTGTTCCATGTTCTATGGGGGGGGGGGGGGATGGTGGTAGTGGGTTAGCACTGCTGCCTCACAGTGCCAGGGACCCGGGTTCAATTTCTATCTTGGGATACTCTCTTATGTGGGGTTTGCACATTCTCCCCATTTCTGCGTGGGTTTCCTCCAGATGCTCAGGTTTCCTCCCGCAGATTTGGCGGATTGGCCATGCTGAATCACCCCTTAGTGTCTCAAGACGTGCGGATGAGGGGTAATTAATGGGGTAACTACGTGGAGTTAGGGTGGGGGTGGGACTGGGTACAATGCCCTGCCGGAGAGTTGCTGCAGACTTGGCGTGGTGGCACAGTGGTTAACATTGCGGCCTCACAGCGCCGGGGACCCGGGTTCAATTCTGGCCTCGGGGGTCACTGTCTCTGTGGAGTCTGCATGTTCTCCCCGTGTCTGCGTGGGTTTCCTCCGGGTTCCTCCCTCACTCCAAAGATGTGCAGGTAAGATAGATTGGCCGCTAAATTGGCCTTTAGTGTCCCAGGATATGTAGGTTAGAGGAATTAGCGGGGTAAATATGTGGGGTTACAGGGATAGGGCCTGGATTGCGGTCGGTGCAGACTTGATGGAACAAGTGGCCTCTTTCTACACTGTAGGGATTTTAAGCTTCTAAGCTGGTGGAATATTTTTATTTAGTTTTTGTTCTGATTTGCATGATGCAACTTTTAATACTGAAATCAAACAATATTTAGAGAATGGGACCTCTCAGGGACAAAGGAGGGGAATTATACTTAGAGCCCAAGGGAATAGGGGAGATCCTGAATGAATACTTTGCATCAATATTCACAAAAGAGGAGGATGTGTTGACTGGAAGTGTCTCAGAGGGAAGTGTTGACTCGTTAGAGAGGATCTCCATTACAAGGGAGGAAGTATTGGGTTTTTTAGGGAATATTAAGACTGACAAATCCCCAGGGCCTGAAGGCCTAGACTGCTCAGGGAGACGAGAGATGAAATTGCTGGGCCTCTGACGGAGATCTTTGTCTCTTCATTGGACACAGGTGAGGATTGGAGGATAGCGAATGTGGTCCTGTTATTTAAGAAGGGTAGCAAGGATAACCCGGGTAATTATAGGCCGGTGAGCTTGACGTCCGTGGTAGGGAAATTGTTGGAGAGGATTCTTAGAGATAGGATGTGTGCGCATTTAGAACGGAACAATCTCATTAGCGATAGACAACATGGTTTTGTAAGAGGGAGGTCATGCCTCACAAATTTGGTGGAGTTTTTTGAGGAGGTGACAAAAACGGTTGATGAGGGAAGGACCATGGATGTCGTCTATATGGATTTCAGTAAAGCGTTTGACAAAGTCCCTCATGGCAGGTTGGTGCAAAAGGTTAAATCTCATGGGATAAAAGGAGAGGTGGCTAGATGGGTAGTGAACTGGCTTGGCCACAGGAGACAGAGGGTAGCAGTGGAGGGGTTTTTTTCTGATTGGAGGTCTGTGACTAGTGTTCCACAGGGCTCTGCACTGGGACCTCTCCTGTTTGTGATATATATATAAATGATTTGGTAGAAGATGTAACTGCTCTGATTAGTAAGTTTGTGGACGACACAAAGATTGCCGGAGTTGCGGATAGCAATGAACGTTGTCAGAGAATACAGCAGGATATAGATAGGCTGGAAAATTGGGTGGAGAAATGGCAGAAGGAATTTAATCCAGATAAATGCGAAGTGATGCATTTTGGTAGATCTAATGCAGAGGGGAGCCATACAATAAATGGCAGAACGATCAAGAGTATAGACACTCAGAGGGACCTGGGTGTGCAAGTCCACAGATCCTTAAAGGTGGCAATGCAGATGGAGAAGGTGGTGAAGAAGGCATATGGCATGCTTGCCTTTATAGGACAGGGTATAGAGTATAAAAGTTGGCGTATGATGTTACAGCTATATAGAACGTTGGTTAGGCCACATTTGGAGTACTGCGTCCAGTTCTGGTCGCCGTACTATCAGAAGGACGTGGAGGCTTTGGAGAGAGTGCAGAGGAGGTTTACCAGGATGTTACCTGGTCTTAGCTATGAGGAGAGATTGGGCAAACTGGGGTTGTTCTCCCTGGAAAGATGGAGAATGAGGAGAGACCTAATAGAAGTGTATAAAATTATGAAGGGTATAGATAGGGTGAACAGTGGGAAGCTTTTTCCCAGAATGGAGGTGACGAACACAAGGGGTCACAGGTTCAAGGTGAGAAGGACGAGGTTTAACTCAGATATCAGAGGGACGTATTTTACACAGAAGGGGGTGGGGGCCTTGGAGTGCACTGCCAAGTAGGATGGTGGAGGCAGATACTCTGGGATCGTTTAACATTTATCTAGATAGACACACGAGCAGACCGGGAATGGAGAGATACAGAAGAATGGTCTAGTTGGACCAATGAGCAGCGCAGGTTTGGAGGGCCGAAGGGTCTGTTTCCTGTGCTGTACTGTTCCCTGTTCTCTGTTCTTTGACTCAATTAGATAAATCAGCCCAGGATGGATAAAATCAACATTTTACTCACAGTTTGCCACAGGAACAATATCAATACTCCCAAACTCACACATTAGCTTTATTGACATGGAACTCAAGGCCACAGACCCTACCCAATATACAGCTACCCTTAGTCATAGAATTCGAAAAGAAGGTACAAAAACTAGTATGAGAGGACTTTGTCTGAATGCTCGTAGCGCTTGATACAAGGGCGGCACACTGGCACAGTGGTTAGCACTGCTGCTTCACAGCTCCAGGTTCGATTCCCGGCTCGGGTCACTGGCTGTATGGAGTGTGCACATTCTCTTCGTGTCTGCGTGGGTTTCCTCTGGTTGTCGGATTCCTCCGGGTGCTCCGGTTTCCTCCCACAGTCCAAAGATGTGCGGGTTAGGTTGATTGGCCGTGATTAAATTGCCCCTTAGTGTCCTGAGATGTGTAGGTACGAGGGATTAGCGGGTAAATGAGTTAGGAATATTGGGGTAGGGCCTGGGTAGGATTGTGGTCGGCGCAGACGCAATGGGCCAAATATCATCTTGTATGCCTCAATTAGGTCACCTCGTAACCTTCTTGTCTCTAACGAAAATAACCTCAAGTCCCTCAGCCCTTTCCTGATAAGACCTTCCCACCATACCAGGCAACATCCTGGTAAACCTCCTCTGCACCCTTTCCAATGCCTCCACATCTTTCTTATAAATGCGGCGACCAGAACTGTGAATTAGCAGTGCTAGTCACTGTGCTACCGTGCCGCTGACATAGTATACAAGACTGTTTTCTAGGTCAGAATCCTGAGGAACTAACAACAGGTCACTTTAGATCTAGTATCATAAGAAATAGGAGCAGGAGTAGGCCATCTGGCCCTTCGAGCCTGCCCCGCCATTCAATAAGATCATGGCTGATCTGTCGTGGCTCAGTTCCACCTTCCCGCCCTCTCCCCATAACCCTTAATCCCCTCTCTTATCAAAAACCCATCAACCCGCATCTTAAATATATTTAGCGAGGCAGCCTCCACCACTTCAACGGGCAGAGAATTCCAGAGATTCACCACCCTTTGAGTGAAGAAGTTCCTCCTCAACTCCGTTCTAAACCGCCCCCCCCCTTTATCTTGAGGCTGTGCCCCCTAGTCCTACTGTCCTTTCTGAGCGGGAAGAGTCTCTTCACCTCTATCCTATCCATCCCATTCATCATCTTACACGTCTCAATGAGATCTCCCCTCATTCTTCTAAACTCCAACGAGTACAAGCCTAGCCATGATCTTATTGAATGGCGGGGCAAGCTCGAAGGGCCTGATGGCCTACTCCTGCTCCTATTTCTTATGTTCTTATAAGAGAAGGGATTAAGGGTTATGGGGAGAGGCCAGGAAGGTGGAGCTGAGTCACAACAGATCAGCCATGATCTTATTGAATGGCGGGGCAGGCTCGAAGGGCCAGATGGCCTACTCCTGCTCCTATTTCTTATGTTCTTATGTTCTTATGTTCATTCAGCCTCTCCTCATAGCTCAACCCCCTCAACTCCGGTATCAGCCTAGTAAACCTCCTCTGCACTCCCTCCAAGGCCAAAATATCCTTGCGTAAGTACGGCGCCCAAAACTGCACACAGTACTCCAGCTGCGGCCTCACCAATGCCCTATACAGCTGCAGCAAGACCTCCCTACTTTTATATTCAATCCCCCTCGCTATGAAGGCCAGCATCCCATTCGCCTTCCTGACCACCTGCTGCACCTGCAAGCTGGGTTTTTGCGACTCATGCACAAGGACCCCGAGGTCCCTCTGCACCGTCGCCTGCTGCAGTTTTTTATGAAATGATAAATACCCCTAGGAAAGAGTGATCATAACGTGATGGGATTTTATATGAGTTATTTATTGAAAGCCAAACAATCTGCTCAGGTCCGAGGGTTGAGTCTGTTAAAGTAGATTGGGAAATTACATTAAATAAATTAAAATGATGCTGGACAAACAATAGCATATTTTTTTCTCATGAAGGAATAAAATTCCCCACAGGAAAGGTGGTCGAACCATAGATAACAAAATAACTCATAAATCCCATTAGAAGATATTTATAAAGCAAGACTGAGAACGGGGAGAACTTTGAAAATCAGCAAGTGATGAATGATTAAATAATCAAGAAAGAAAGAGAGGAAATTATCCGGAGACGGGAAATGAGATTACTAAAGTTTCTCATTGAATTGTAAAGCGTAAAAGTAAACACGAGTTCGTTGGAAGCAGCAACAGAGGAAATTGATAACTCAGTATCAGGAAATGGCAGTGACATTAGCAGACATTATTGATCGGTCTTTAGCTCAGAAAGACACAAATGAAAGTCCCAGCGAGAATGAGGAACTTGAAGAAGTTAACATCAATAAAGAAATAGTGCTGGAGAATTAAATGGGATCAAACCCCCATGGCCCTCTGGTTTTTTAAGAAGTGGTGTTGGTTTCAATCATTTCCTCCGGGTGCTCCGGTTTCCTCCCACAGTCCGAAAGACGCATTGGTTAGGGTGCATTGGCCGTGCTAAATTCTCCCTCGGTGTACCCGAACAGGCGCCGGAGTGTGACAAAGAACAAAGAACAACACAGCTCGGGAAACAGGCCCTTCGGCCCAACGAGCTCGCGCCGCCATTTTATTATGAGTGCCCTCCTTGACCTATGACCTTTGTCTACGCCTATTGGGGAAGATTGAGGGGAGACTAATTTAGGGACAGTTTGTTACACCAATCAGCCTAAGAGCACGTCTTTGGGGTGTGGGAGGAAACCGGAGCACCCGGAGAAAACCCATGCAGGCACGGGGAGAATGCACAAACTCCCACAGACACCGGCCCAAATCCATGTGTCTGCACAGCAAACAGTGATAGTCACTGAGCTGTCGTGTTGCCCGTCAGTTGGACCAGTTTAAGCGTACACTAACGCACAAGGCAACTCCCAAAGCAACATCCAAGAGCAGCCCTTGTACGATCCACCACGTGTATGCCCCTCGCTGGTCAACAAGGCAACTTGTGGAATTTTGCCGTAATTCCATTGCAGTGTTAATGTAAGCCGACTTGTGACTAATAAATATAACTTTAACTTTTACCATAAACCAAATAATAGATTTAATAATTTCCCAATATATATGGTAATGAACGGTAGGTTCATTCAAAAGTTTGACGGCAGCAGGGAAGAAGCTTTCCTTGAGTCTGTTGGTACGTGTTCTCAGACCCTTGTATCTTTCTCCCGACGGAAGAAGGTGGAAGAGGGAAGGGAGTATATTGGGGTGCGTGGGGGGGGGTCCTTAATTATGCTGGCTACTTTTCCAAGGCAGTGGGAAATGTAGACAGAGTCAATAGATGGGAGGCTGGTTTATGTGATGGATTGGGCTACATTTTGTAGTTCTTTGCAGACTTGGGCAGAGCAGGAGTCCAGACCAAGCTGTGATACAACCAGAAAGAATGCTTTCTATGGGGCATCTGTAAAAGTTGGTGAAAGTGGTAGCGGACATGCCAAATTTCCTTAGTCTTCTAAGAAGGTAGAGGCATTGGTGGGGCTTTCTTAACTATAGTGTTAGCATGGAGGGATCAGGCCAAGTTGTCGATGATCTGGACACCTAGAAACTTGAAGCTCTCAACTTCATTCCCATTGATGTAGACCGGGACATGTTCTCCTTTACGCTTCCTGAAGTGGATGACTATCTCTTTCATTTTACTGACATTGAGGGGGAGATTATTGTCATCGTACCAGATTCTCTCGCTCTTCCCTGTCTCACTACAATTGTTTGAGATCCGACCCGCTACAGAGGTGTCATCAGCAAACTTGAAAATGGAGTTGAAGAGGAATTTGTCCAATCTCGAACGAGGGATAAAATTTCCATGGTGGCACAGTGTCACTGCAATGCTGCCTGGCAGCACCAAGGACCTAGACCCGGGTAAGATGTGGCGTCGAGACCACGATTGGATCAGTCATGATCTTGTCAAACGGTGCAGCGAGCTTGGAGGTCTATATGACTTCTTGTTTCGATCTTTAATATGGCTTTTCTCCACATGCCACCCAAACTGCATTATCAGAATACCAGAACTGATGGAGAACCTGCACCATTTACCCAACCAAAAATAACAGATCTTTTTTCCAACACGGAGATCATATTGGTCCATACCTGAGAATATAGAGAAAATAAAACCTTAGGTCTATAAATTCTCTCTCTACAAAATCGGGTTGGTTCCCTCTGTATTTCCACCTGTGTTTATTCTTGTCACAAGGAGATAATAGCGATTTATATTTCTTTGCAAAATTAATGTTTGAATGTTAATCATAGAATAACCCCCCCCACCGGGGCAGAAGCAGGCCATTTGGCCCACAGAGTCTGCACCGACCACACCCTATCCCCATAACCCCACATATTCACCCTGCTAAACCCCTGAAACTAAGGGGCAATTTAGCACAGCCGAACCCATACATCTTTGGACTGTGGGGGTAAACCGGAGCACCCGGAGGAAACCCACGCAGACATGGGGAGAATGTGCAAATGTCACACAGACAGTGACCTGAGCCGATATTCGAATCCAGGTCCCCGGAACTGTGAGGCAGCAGTGCTGGCCACTGTGAGAGAGGCTATTCAAATATAGTGATCCTTAAAGCATTCTTGAGCTGATTTTAATTGGTTTATGGGGCATTTCTTCACAACATCTTATTTAACCATTGAAGAAAATAAATTTTTTAACTTGTGACTCCACTCTCTGCTAGAAGGCAAAGGGATTAGACAAGTTTCAGACTAGGAAGAGAAGACAAAATGTGGAATTTTTTGTCTCCACAGGCATTTAAGTCCACCTTGTTGACCAGCAAGGGGCATGCATGCGGCAGGTTGTGGTGGGCTGCTCTTGGATGTTGCTTCGGGAGTTGCCTACTGCTTCATGTCGTTGGTGTGCTTAAACTGGACCATCTCAAGGGCAACATGACAGCTCAGAGACTATCTCTGTTGCTGTGCGGACACATGGATTTGGGCCTGTGTCTGTGGGAGTTTGCGCATTCTCCCCATGGTTGCGTGGGTTTCCTCCGGGTGCTCCGGTTTCCTCCCACATCCCAAAGATGTGCTTTTAGGCTGATTGATTGGGTAACAAATTGTCCCTATATTGGACCTCCCTGATCCTCACACATTAGGCATAGACTAAAATCATGAATAGGTCACTGACCATGGGACGGCGGCGCGGGCTCGTTGGGCCGAAGGGCCTGTTTCCCGTGCTGTGTTGTTCTTTGTTCAGTAAATGACGTCTAAACATATCCTGAGCTGAGATATTAAACTTGTGTGCACTTTTGTAAAAGTTCAACCAAATTATTCGAGGGTCAAAATCCAAAATTTCTGAACCAAAGTATAAGCCTGGAGGTGTTCGTTGTTCAATTTGTATATCAGTAAGTCACCATGGCACAGTGGGTTAGCACTGCTGCTTCACAGCTCCAGGGTCCTGGGTTCGATTCCCAGCTCGGGTCACTGCCTGTGTGGAGTCTGCACATTCTCCTCGTATCTGTGTGGGTTTCCTCCAGGTGCTCCGGTTTCCTCCCGTAGTCCGAAGATGTGCAGGTTAGGCGGACTGCTGATGCTAAATTGTCCCTCGGCGTCCCAAGGGTGGGCGGCATGGTAGCACTGCTGCTTCACAGCTCCGGGGATCTGGGTTCGATTCCCGGCTCGGGTCACTGCCTGTGTGGAGTTTGCACATTCTCCTCGTGTCTGCGTGGGTTTCCTCCGGGTGCTCTGGTTTCCTCCCACAGTCCAAAGATGTGGGGTTAGGTTGATTGGCCGTGCTAAGAAATCGCCCCTTAGTGTCCAGGGATGTGTAGGTTAGAGGGATTAGTGGGTATAATATGTCGGGATATGGGGGTAGGGCCTGGGTGGGATTGTGGTTGGTGCAGACTTGATGGGCTGAATGGCCTCTTTCTGCACTGTAGGGTTCGATGATTCTAAGATTAGTGGGGATAGGGCCTGGGTAAGATGTCCTGCCAGGGAGTGGTGTAGATTCGATGGGTTGAATGGCCTCCTGTTGGGACTCTATAATTGATACTTCAAATAATTTTAAGTTTTGCTTTTGTTTATTCAAATTATTAAAGCAAGGATTTCTCAGCCAAGGATAATCAGCCTGAATTCTTCAGTGTTTGTAGTTTTTACTTTATTCCTATATTAAGCACATTGAGCTATTACTTATGAACATCACCTGTGGAAAGGTCAATCACATGGCATTCATTCTAAAAGAAAGCTCATAAAAATGTGACATTTACACAAGTATTTATGGTAAACTCAAGTTGTTTAGGAGTTATTTAGACAGGCACATGAGTGGGTTGGGGATGGGTGGATATAGGAGATTGTTTTAAATAAGGGTCATTAGCATTGGGACGTCCCTGGTAATGTATAAGGATGTGGTCTGATACTAATGCTTTTCTCTTTTAATTCACAGGTTTTAAGTCTGACAGCCTTGTTGTCCAACGAGAGGCATACACACGATGGGTCGTACTGGGGCTGCTCTTGAATGTTCAAGATTGGCCTAGTGCTTCATGTTGTTAGTGTGTGCTTAAACTGGACCAGATACTGGGCAAGACGACAGCTCAGTGACTGTTTGCTGTGCAGACACATGGATTTGGGTCGGTGTCTGCGGGAGCTTGCACATTCTCCCCGTGCCTGTGTGGGTTTTCTCCGGGTGCTCCGGTTTCCTCCCACACCCCAAAGATGTGCTGTTAGGCTGATTGGAGGTAATAAATTGTCCCCAAATTAGTTTTTCCCTCAATGTGGAATGCCACAAGCATAGATAAGGGTCATGGGTGGAGGGGGGACTGTTTTTGTTCTTAAATATAGATCTCTTGTGATTAATTCAGCGTGACCTTTAGAGATTCAGAATCAGCTTTGGTTTATTTGCAGTAACTTCCTTTCCAAAGCAGCAGTTGTGAAAGAAATCTTACTTGCAAAGTGACTTGCGATCTGGAACATACCCTGTGGAACTGCGGTGGAAACAGATTCAATAGCAACACTCAAAACTGAATTGGACAATTCACGGAAGGGGGAACAGTAATTCTCGGCTCTGGTAAAGGAGTAGGAGGATAGGATGAAGCTCTCTGAAAGGGCTGGCATGGGTACACTGGGTCAAAAGGCTTTTTAAAATTATTCCATAATTTTAGCATTAACTTCAACAGAACCAAACCGGTTGTCCACACTCTGTCTGGCATGGATTTGCACTGATCCATCATCTCCGAGCTTGCATTGGGTCCCAGTTAAACAACGCCTCAATTTTCAAATTCTTATCTCTGTTTTCCAGCTTTTCTGGGCTCTCTCCGTCGCTATCTCCTCCAACCCTCGGAGATCTCTGTGCCCCTCCAGTTCTGGTCCATAGACCATAGGACCCTACAGTGCAGAAAGAGGTCCTTATAGTCTGCACTGACCACAATCCCACCCAGGCCCTACCTCCATATCCCTACATATTATACCCACTAATCCCTCTAACCTAAACATCCCTGGACACAAAGGGGCAATTTCTTAGCACGGCCAATCAACCTGACCCGCACATCTTTGGACTGTGGGAGGAAACCCACGCAGACACGAGGAGAATGTGCAAACTCCACGCAGACAGTGACCCGAGCCGGGAATTGAACCCGGGACCCTGGAGCTGTAAAGCAGCAGTGCTAACCCACTGTGCTACCATGCTGCCCATATCTTCACTCTTGTTTAGAGATTTGTACACCCTGTCCCTGTGAACACAGTTCATTTTTAATCTCAGGTCAAAGAGGAAAATACACCATTCAGCAACATTGAGAGAGCATAGCCACTGGCAGCCTTCAGCAATCTCAGTTCCCACCTCTCAAATTCTCTCTCTTCCTCACTCTCTGCCTCCCCACCTCTTTAAAGTAAAAAAAAAGTTTATTTATTAAAGTCACAAGTAAGGCTTACATTAACATTGCAATGAAGTTACTGTGGAATTCCCCTAGATGCCACACTCTGGCACCTGTTTGGGTACACTGAGGATGAATTTAGCACGGCCAATGCACCCTACCCAGCACGTCTTGCGCACTGTGGGAGGAAACCGGAGCATCCGGAAGAAACCCACGCAGACACGGGGAGAATGTGCAAACTCCACACAGACAGTGACCCGAGCCGGGAATTGAGCCACTCACCTGACGAAGGAGCCGCACTCCCAAAGCTCCAAATAAACCTGTTGGCCTTGGTGTTGTGAGACTTGTTACTGTGCCCATCTTCTTTAAGACGCTCCTTAAAACCTCAACTCTTCGATCACGTCCGTGGTTCACCCGGCCTAATGTAACTGGATGTTTGATAGCGCTCCCGTGAAGCATTTGACGATGTGAAAGGTGCTACACAAATGCAACTTATTGTTGTTGTTTGAAACAGGTAGATTCACAGTTTCACTTCACAGATTTGGGTGTTTAATTGTTTCAGAGCGACGCAGTTGAATTGCCGCCTGGACCGGGACGGGAATGCTGGCGAGACTGGGAGCGATTTTAAACAGGTTGGGACGGGAATGACAAACGGGCAGGAATGCTCATGGACCAGGACAGGACGGGAATACCAGTGGGACCAGGATGGGACTGGAATGCCGGTGAGACCAGGACGGGAGTGGAATGCCAGCAGGACCAGGAGAGGACAGGAATGCCGGTGGGGCGGGAATGCCGGCGGGACGGGAATACCAGCGGGACCGGAATGCCTGCAGGGCGGGAGACGGAACGGGAATACCGGCGGGACCGGAATGCCTGCGGGGCGGGAGATGGAACGGGAATACCGGCGGGACCGGAATGCCTGCGGGGCGGGAGACGGGACAGACATGCTGGCGAGACCGGAATGCCAGCAATGCGGGAATGCCGGCAGGACCGGAATGCCGGCGGGACCGGAATGCCAGCAAAGGTGTGACTCAGGGATCTGTTTTGGGGCCACTGCTGTTTGTAATTTTTATTAATGATCTGGATGAGGGTATAGTTGGGTGGATTAGTAAGTTTGCTGATGACACCAAAGTCGGAGGTGTGGTAGATTGTGAGGAAGGGTGTCATAGTTTGCAGGATGACTTAGAAAGGTTGCAGAGCTGGGCTGAGAGGTGGCGGATGGAGTTTAATGTGGAGAAGTGTGAGGTAATTCATTTCGGTAGGAATAACAGATGTGTTGAGTATAGGGCTAACGGGAGGACTTTGAATAGTGTGGAGGAGCAGAGGGATCTAGGTGTATGTGTACATAGATCCCTGAAAGTTGGGAATCAAGTAGATAAGGTTGTTAAGAAGGCATACGGAGTCTTGGCGTTTATTGGTAGGGGGGTTGAATTTAGGAGTCGCAGCTTCATGATGCAACTGTATACAACTTTGGTGCGGCCGCACTTGGAGTTTTGTGTGCAGTTCTGGTCCCCACATTACAGGAAGGATGTAGAGGCTTTGGAGAGGGTGCAGAGGAGGTTTACCAGGATGTTGCCTGGTATGGAGGGGAGGTCCTATGAGGAGAGATGAGGGATTTGGGGTTGTTTTCGCTGGAAAGAAGGCGGCTAAGAGGGGATCTTATTGAAACATATAAGATGATTAGAGGTTTAGATAGGGTGGATAGTGATAGCCTTTTTCCTCTAGCACGAGGGGGCATGGCTTTAAATTAAGGGGGGGTAGTTATAGAACATAGAACATAGAACATTACAGCACAAACAGGCCCTTCGGCCCTCGAGTTGCGCCGATCACATCAACCCCACCAATCTATAGACCTATCTATAACCCCCAATCCCATTAAACCCCATATACTCATCCAGAAGTCTTTTAAAAGACCCCAGCGAGTTCGCCTCCACCACCGATGACGGCAGCCGATTCCATTCACTCACCACCCTCTGAGTGAAAAACTTACCCCTAACATCACCTCTGTACTTCCCTCCCCGCACCTTAAATCTGTGTCCTCTCGTAGCGACCATTTCAACCCGGGGAAATAGCCTCTGAGAGTCCACCCTATCTATTCCTCTCAACATTTTATAAACTTCTATCAGGTCGCCTCTCAACCTTCACCTCTCCAGGGAAAAGAGTCCCAGCTCCCTCAACCTATCTTCATAAGGCATGCCTCCCAGTCCAGGCAACATCCTTGTAAATCTCCTCTGCACACTTTCAATAGCTTTTACATCTTTCCTATAGTGAGGCGACCAGAACTGCGCACAGTACTCCAAATGAGGCCTGACAAGGGTCCTGTAAAGTTGCAGCATTACCTCCCGACTCCTAAACTCAATCCCTCGATTAATGAAGGCCAGTACACCATACGCCTTCTTGATCACCTCCTCCACCTGCGAGGCCGATTTAAGAGTCCTGTGAACCCGGACCCTGAGATCCTTCTGCTCTTCAACGCTACTAAGACCCCTGCCCTTAATAGTGTACTCGTTCATCCCGTTGGTTCTGCCGAAATGGACGACTACACATTTATCCGCGTTGAAGTCCTTCTGCCACTTCTCCGCCCATTCCTGCATCCTATCTATGTCCTGCTGCAACTTTTGACATCCTTCCAGACCATCCACAACACCGCCGACCTTCGTGTCATCAGCGAACTTGCTAACCCATCCCTCCACTTCCTCATCCAGGTCATTTATGAAAATGACAAACAACAAGGGTCCCAGAACAGATCCCTGGGGCACCCCACTGGTGACTGACCTCCATTCCGAAAAAGACCCATCCACAACCACTCTCTGCCTTCTGCAGGCAAGCCAGTTCTGGATCCACAAGGCCAAAGGCCCTTGGATCCCATGCCCTCTCACCTTCTCAAGAAGTCTTGCATGGGGGACCTTATCAAAAGCCTTGCTGAAGTCCATGTATACTACGTCCACGGCACTTCCTTCGTCAATGTGTTCAGTCACATTATCGAAGAACTCAACTAGGCTCGTAAGGCACGACCTGCCCTTGAAAAATTCATGCTGACTATTCCTGATCATGTCAAACCTCTCTGACATTGATCATGTCAAACCTCTTATAGGACGGATGTCAGGGGTAGGTTCTTTACCCAGAGGGTGGTGAGGGATTGGAATGCCCTGCCTACTGCAGTTGTAAATGTGCCTAGTTTGGGGGCGTTTAAGAGATCTGTGGATAGGTTTATGGATGGAAAGGGTTTGGTTTAGGCTAGTGGGTCATTGTTTTGTAACTGGTCGGCGCAACATCGTGGGCCGAAGGGCCTGTTCTGCGCTGTAATGTTCTATGTTCTATGCAGGAATGCCGGCGGGACGGGAATACCGGCGGGACGGGAATGCCGGCGGGACGGGAATACCGGCGGGACGGGACGGGAATGCCGGCGGGACCGGAATACCGGTGGGACGGGAATGCCGGCGGGACCGGAATACCAGCGGGACAGGAATGCCGGCGGGACCGGAATACCGGCGGGACGGGAATGCCGGCGGGACGGGACGGGAATACCGGCGGGACGGGAATACCGACGGGACGGGAATGCCGGCGGGACCGGAATACCGGCGGGACGGGAATGCCGGCGGGACGGGAATGCCGGCGTTCGGGTCCGGAGTTCTCCCGCTGCCCTGGCCGGTGATTGGCGGAGCGGCCGCCCGCCCACCCTCCGCGCGCAATTTCCGGCGGCAGTCCCGCCCCGGGAGGTGCGGATCTTCCGGCGCCGCCGCGCTCGCCCGCCGGATTTTGAGCGGGGCGCCATGGCCGGCAGGCGGGGCCGGGTGGCTCGCCGGTTCTCCGACACCTCCCTGGAGGTGCTGGTGGCGGCGGTGCGGGCCCGGGCCGCCCTGCTCTTCCCCCCCGGCAACAAGAAGCTTCAGAGCGGCCTGGCCAAGCGGGGCTGGCAGGAGGTGGCCCAGGAGGTCAGCAGGCTCAGCATCACCCCCAGAAACTGGGCCCAGTGCCGGAAAAGGTTCAATGACCTGAGCCGCTCAGCCAGGGTGAGTACAGCCTGGGGGGGAACACCAGAAATATACACCCCAAAATATACCCCCTCTGAGGGGGAGAGATATACACCCCAGAAATATACACCCCAAAAATATATACCCCCTTGGGGGGGGGTGAGATATACCCTCCAGAAATATACACCCCAAAATATACCCCCTGTGGGGGGGAGAGATATACACCCCAGAAATATACACCCCAAAATATACACCCTGTGGGGGGGAGAGATATACACCCCAGAAATATACCCCCCAAAATATACCCCCTGTGGGGGGGAGAGATATACACCCCAAAATATACACCCCAAAATATACCCCCTGTGGGGGGGGGAGATATACACCCCAAAAATATATACCCCCTTGGGGGGGGTGAGATATACCCTCCAGAAATATACACCCCAAAATATACCCCCTGTGGGGGGGAGATATACACCCCAAAAATATATACCCCCTGTGGGGGGGAGAGATATACTCCCCAAAATATACCCCCTCTGAGGGGGAGAGATATACACCCCAGAAATATACACCCCAAAAATATATACCCCCTTGGGGGGGGGTGAGATATACCCTCCAGAAATATACACCCCAAAATATACCCCCTGTGGGGGGGAGAGATATACACCCCAGAAATATACACCCCAAAATATACACCCTGTGGGGGGGAGAGATATACACCCCAGAAATATACCCCCCAAAATATACCCCCTGTGGGGGGGAGAGATATACACCCCAAAATATACACCCCAAAATATACCCCCTGTGGGGGGGGGGTGAGATATACCCTCCAGAAATATACACCCCAAAATATACCCCCTGTGGGGGGGAGAGATATACACCCCAGAAATATACACCCCAAAATATACACCCTGTGGGGGGGAGAGATATACACCCCAAAATATACCCCCTCTGAGGGGGAGAGATATACACCCCAGAAATATACACCCCAAAAATATATACCCCCTTGGGGGGGGGGTGAGATATACCCTCCAGAAATATACACCCCAAAATATACCCCCTGTGGGGGGGAGAGATATACACCCCAGAAATATACACCCCAAAATATACACCCTGTGGGGGGGAGAGATATACACCCCAGAAATATACCCCCCAAAAATATATGCCCCCTTTGGGGGGGGAGAGATATACCCTCCAGAAATATACACCCCAAAATATAGCCCCTGTGTGAGAGAAATATACCCCCAAAAATATACCCCCGTGTGAGAAATATACCCCCCAAAAATATACCCCCTTTGGGGGGGGAGAGTGCTATACCCCCAGAAATATACACCCCAAAATATACCCCCTGTATGAGAGAAATATACCCCCAGAAATATACAACCTTACCCCCTGGGGTGGGGGAAGAGATATAACCCCAGAAATATACCCCCTGTGGGGGGAGAGAGAGAGATATATACACCCAGAAATATACCCCTGGGAGAAATATACCCCCCAAAAATATACAACCTTACCCCCTGTGGGGGGGAGAGAGTGAGAGATATACCCAGAGATATACATCCAATAATATACCCCCTGTGGGGAAGAGAGAGATATACCCCCAAAAATATACACCAGAAATATACCCCCTGTGTGGGAGAAATATACTCCAAAAATATACCCCCTGTGTGAGAGAAATATACCCCCTGCGGGAGACATATACCTCTGGGAGAAATATACCCCAGAAATTCACTCCCTGTGGCGGAGTGAAATATACCCCCTGTGTAATAAATATGCCCCCTGCATGGGAGAGAAATATACCCCCTGTGACTGAGAAATCTGTGGGAGAAACATGCCCCCCTGTGGGATAAGTACATCCTTCTTTGAGATAAATATATTCCCGTGTGTGTGAAATATATCTCTGTAATTAATGTACCCTCTGTGTGAGAAATATACCCACAGAAATATACCCTTGTGTGAGAAATATACCCCTGTGTAATCAAGATACTCCCCCTGTGTGGGAGAGAAATAGACCCCCAGAAATATACCCGCTGTGTAATAAATATACCCCCTGTGAGTGAGAAATATATCAACTGTGGGAGAAACATACCGTCTGGGAGATAAATATACCCCTGTGTGTGTGTGAAATATACTCCTGTGTAATTAATATATCCCCCATGTGAGAAGTATACCCCCCAACAGAACAGGCAATAAATCTAGCCCCCCCCACCACACCTCACCTCACAACGCACACCGCAGGCAATAAATATACCTCCCCAACAGGCTGTATATCAGAAATCCCCATGCCCCCACTTACCAGCAATCATACAACCCCACCTCTCCTGCCACAAACTACTTCCCCTTAACGGCATGTCTTTTACTCATCTGGGAACATGTGCCTGCCATTCAGCCCCTCGAGTGTGTTCTGTTGTTGAGTGAGATCAGGCCTGAGCTGTGTCCGCTCACTCTCCCTCAAGCCCCTCGAGACTGGCAAACAAAAATCTATCGCTCAGATTTCAAATGATTATTATGGGGAGGTGGTGACACGGTGGTACTGTCACAGGACTGGTAATCCAGGGTGATGCTCTGGGGAGCTGGGTTTGGATCCCATCACGGCAGCGAGTGAAATTTGAATCCAGTGAAATCTAGAAGTGAAAAGTCTAATTACACTCATTAAAAAACCCACTCGAGCCTATTCAGTGAAATGTATCTTTGTTCCACCCCCTCCCCGGGGTGCTATCCCTCCGTCCCCGCTGGGGCGACACGGTAGCACAGTGGTTAGCACTGCTGCCTCACAGTGCCAGGGACCCAGGTTCAATTCCCGGCTTAGAACATTCCAGCGCAGTACAGACCCTTCGGCCCTCGATGTTGCGCCGACCAGTGGAACCAATCTAATGACCCTCTAACCTAAACTATTCCAATGTTATCCATATGCCTATCCACTGACCATTTGAACGCCCTTAAAGTTGGCGAGTCCACAACTGCTGCAGGCAGGGCATTCCATGCCCTTACTATCCTCTGAGTAAAGAACCTACATTGGGTCACCGTCTGTGTGGAGTCTGCGCGTTCTCCCTGTGTCTGCGTGGATTTCCTCTGGGTGCTTTGGTTTCTTCCCACATTCTGAAAGACGTGCTGGTTAGGGTGCATTGACCCGAACTGTGGCGACTAGGGGAATTTCACAGTACCTTCATTGCAGTGTTAATGTAAGCCTTACTTGTAACTAATAAATTTTAAATAAAACCTTTGAGATTAGTGTCCTTTAGGAAAACTGGCTCAAAGGTGACCACAGCAATGGGATTACTCCTCTGAAATGGCCCAGTAAACCACTCAGTTTAAGGGTAATCCTCGATGCTGCCGCAGCCAGTAATGCTCACATCCCCTGAATGAATTTAACCGAGTGTCCGCTGCTTATTTAATCAGAGGGGCTTTCACATTTCCCCCACTTTCGGTGTGAAGAGTTATTTCTGAATTTCTAGCTGGGGTGCCCGACTCCTGATTTTAACACTCCCACCAGCGGGGAAAATGTTTTTATCAAGTCCTTTCAAAACCCTAAAAAGAAAACAAATTTAAATCTGCAGCCAGCTATAGCTGCCTCTCTCCTCCATGCTCCTTAACTATACAAGAACAAAGGACAGTACAGCACAGGAACAGACCCTTTGGCCCTCCAAGCCTGCACTGATCATGATGCCTGCCTAAACTAAAACCATATACACTTAGAGTCCCTATCCTTCCATTCCCATCCTATTCATGTATTCATCTAGTTGCTCCTTAAATGCGGCTATCGTACCCGTTCCACCCCCTCCCCGGGCAGCGTGTTCTAGAGACTCACCACCCTTTGTGTTTAAAAAAAAACTTGCTCACACATCTCTAAAGTTCTCCCCACGCACCTTAAACCTATGTCCCTGAGTGCTTGACTTTTCTACCCTAGGAAAGAACGTTTGACTATCTACTCTGTCTATGTCCCTCAACCCTATAGACTTATCAAGTCACCCCTCAAGCTCAGTCATTCCAGTGAGAACAAACCGAGTTTATCCAACCTCTTCTCATACCCTCCAGACCAGGCAACATCCTGGTAAACCTCTTCTGTACCCTCTCCAAAGCACCCACATCCTTCAGGTAGTGTGGCGATCAGAATTGTACACAATATTCTGAATGAGGTCTAACTAAAGTTCTGTACAGCTGCAGCATGACCCGCCAATTTTTATACTCAATGCCCCAATCCTTGAAGGCAAGTATGCTGTACACCTTCTTGACTACCTCATCCACCTGCATTGCCACTTCCAGTGATCGGTGGACATGTACACCCAGATCTCTCTGCCTGTCAATATTCCTAAGGGTTCTACTATTTACTGTATAATTCCTTCATGCACTGGACCTTCCAAAATGCATTATCTAAATTCCATCTGCCATTTCTGCGTCCAAGTCTCCAACCGGTCTATATCTTGCTGCATCCTCTTCATTATCCACAACTCCACCAGTTTTTGTCGTCTGTGAACTTACTAATCAGGTCAGCTGCATTTTCCTCCCAAGTCATTTTTATATACTCCAAACAACAAAGATCCCAGAACTGATCCCTACGGAACACTGCTAATCACAGCCTTCCATTCAGAAAAGTACCTCTCTCCTGCTACCCTCTGTCTTCGATGGCCAAGTTGCGACAATCCTATTGCTTCGCAGCTTGTTCCGTTCCCCCCTCAGCTGGCTGATGTGGAATTTTCACACTCACATATCTAGCCTGCTGGAACTCAGTAAGAAATCTCTCAAATCAAATAAGTGTCTTCCCTCAGAGGTTGAAGAAAAACAAACCTGTTAGAAACCTCTTGAATCCCTCTCAGTGCAATGGTTTCTAACCAAAGCCACACACGAAGTAAATGTACGATGGAATTAAGGCAGGAAAAGATTCTACAAATGAACTAAGTTCAAATCCGTGCTTCATAAAAGTCTAAAATATGATGTAAATGATTGGGAATATAATGATTTAACAGCATATCAGCTGTGAACTTTAACACAAAATAGTGTACCGTCAACCTTTCAAAGAACAAAGAACATTACAGCACAGGAACAGGCCCTTCGGCCCTCTAAGCCTGCACTGACCGTGCTGCCCGACTGAACTAAAATCCCTTACCCTTATATAAGAACATAAGAAATAGGAGCAGGAGTAGGCCATCTAGCCCTTCGAGCCTGCCCTGCCAATCAATAAGATCATGGCTGATCTGTCGTGGCTCAGTTCCACATTCCGGCCCTCTCCCCATAACCCTTAATCCCCTCTCTTATCAAAAACCCATCAACCCGCTTCTTGAAAATATTTAGCGAGGCAGCCTCCACCACTTCAACGGGCAGAGAATTCCAGAGATTCACCACCCTTTGAGTGAAGAAGTTCCTCCTCAACTCCGTTCTAAAACGCCCCCCCTTTATCTTGAGGCTGTGCCCCCTAGTCCTACTGTCCTTTCTGAGCGGAAGAGTCTCTCCACCTCTATCCTATCCATCCCATTCATCATCTTATACGTCTCAATGGGATCTCCCCTCATTCTTCTAAACTCTAACGAGTACAAGCCTAGTTCATTCAGCCTCTCCTCATAGCTCAACCCCCTCAACTCAACTCAACCCTTCCGGGGACCATATCCCTCTGTTCCCAACCTATTCATGTATTTGTCCAGGCAGCCCTTAAAACTCACTATCGTATCTGCTTCCGCTACCTCCCCCAGCACCAAGCTCCAGCAAGAATGGAGGCACTCACCACCCTCTCTGTAAAAAAAAAAAACTTGCCTTGTGCATCTCCTTTAAACCTCGTGCCTTAAATCTATGCCCCATAGTAATTGACTCTTCCACCCTGGGGAAAAAGCTTCTATCCGCTCTGTCCATGCCCCTTGTAAACTTCTATCAGGTCACCACCCCTCAGCCTCTGTCGTTCCACTGAGAACAAACCAAGTTTCTCCGATCTCTCCCCATCGCTGACGCCATCAGTTTCATTCCTATTCCAGAAATTAAAGAGACCTGCACTTTGTAAAGTCTGCTGAAATTTTAATAAGCGCGCAATCCTTTCTTATTATGTGATATTCCGGCCGGAAGTTTGCCACCTCGCCCACCACGGGAATCGGAGCGGGCGAGGGGTGGACGACGGAAAGGGCTGTTGACCTGGGGCTGGATTTTACGGATGACCGAAGCCACCCTGTATTTTGTTTGTATCAGTCTTAAAGTTTGGTAGCGGCCTCCATGGTGAGTTATTTATCGATTTCTGTCTCCTTCTGTTTTTTGCAGGAAAAGGCAGCTCACAATATGAGGGAGAGAAACAGGACGGGTGGAGGGACAACGGACATTGTAGCTCTCACCCCTGTGGAACAGTCAGCAATGGATATCAGTGGGACATCGAGGGGGCTCAGTATTGGAGACGGCGAGGCTGGTGGTTTCTCTAAGAACGGCGACTCCTTTCCGGTGATGCCCCTCCGCGCACCGCAAGCGATTCCCGTCAACGTCAAAACCCCCGCCAGTACGGTCAAGCTTCAACCAGCGACTTTCAACCCCCCGCTGTTGGAATTCCTTCCCCTCATTGCAAACCTGACTCTTGCCCCTCTTTCTTCTTCAGGTGCGCCCAAGCCGCCTCCACCTCCTCAGGAAGAGGACAGCTCGGAGGAGGATGGCCCACCGGAGGGAGTGCAGTCAGTTGCCACGTCCCGCCAGAGCAGCAGTGCGGAGATTCCCACCCGCGAGCCAGCAGGGGGGCAACCGGAGGGGGCTGCTGGAACGCGCGGCAAGGGGGAGCCAGGCCAGCCGCTGGCGGTGGGGCCCGGCCCGGTGACATCTCGCCGCAGGGCCTGGTCCAGTCCCAGCTCTGCGGAGTGGCACCGAGATGCGGACCTCCGGGATCCGGCAACCAAACGGAAAATGCTGGAGGCACATCAGAGGCTCTACGAGGTGTTGGAGGGCTTGCCCAAGACTCTGGGCGCCCTGTCTGACGGTATGGAGGAGTCCACCTCTGCCGTGGTGTCGCACGTGGTCTCCACTTTGCAAACTACCCTGGAAAGTGCGACCACCTCCAGGGGGTCTGTGGGCAAGCCCCCGCCGCAGGAGCCCACCCCGCCAACCATTGAGGCTTTGATAGCAGCTCAGACGGCTGCCATCCAGACGCTGGACTCCAACATCTGCTCGACCTTGGAGAGGCTGGTGGGCCGGATGGATAATCTCGCGGATTGTGTGGGGAAGGGCTTCCAAGTGGTCTCCCGTCTCCTCCAGTCTGCTCTCCCTCAGATCAGTGGGAGTGAGGAGGCGAAGCCCGACGGGCGCACCACAGGACAGGCTCGCGTCACCCTCGTTCAGGAGACCGATGCTGTCTCGCCACCCCCTCAACCCATACCCGACATAGTGCCCGACGGCCACCTGGGACAGGCGGCAGCAGGACTGCCCCGACCCGTGACCATTCCCTCGCGGGCTCCAGTTCCCAGAGGTCAGCGGTCACGAACATCTCCAGGATCCCAGGATCAGTCACAGCAGCCTCAGGTCAACTGCTTCACTACCTCTCCTGGAGGAACACCTCGTAGAAGTGGCAAAGTGAGTAAACCTTTCTGAAAAATAAAAGTCACCTGGGTGTCGTTGCTTCTGGACATGCACACATGTAGGCCATTCGGCCCCTCAAGCTTGCTCAATAAGATCATGGCTGAACTGATTGTGGTCTCAGTTGTACTCCCTCCCCATAACCACTGACTCCCTTAGTCTAGAATCAGCCTACCTCTATCTGGAAATAATCCATTGGCCCGCTCTCTGGAGAACAAATTCCAAACATGTACAATCTTCAGTGGAATATTCTCCTCCTCCCCATCTTTAGTGGGAGACCTTTTTATTTTTAAACTGTGTCCCCTTGTTCTTCAGCAAGTGGAGACATCTCTACATCCAAACCTGTCCAGTCCCCTCAGGATTTTCCATATTTCAATAAGATCATCTCTCAATCTTCCAAACCCCAATGGGTACAGGCCCAACCTTCCTCATCCCAGGGATCAGTTGAATGAATCTTTGTATATCCTCGGCAGTTAATAAGTGAGTTCTGCACCGTGGTGTTTGATGGAAGGACTCGCAATCTACCCTGTCCGTCCAGGCTCCATCTCCTGCCAGCTTTGAGTGACAGTCAGCCTTGCTACATGTGATCGCCTGGCCCCGCCCCTGATATAATCAGCAGGGCTTCTACAGGAAATCTCCAGTCTCCAACCTTTCTGCAGAGATGAAATACCCCTCCCTCACCAAATATCTGCTGCTTTAACTTTGTGGATGGAATTTGCCAGTCCTCTCAGTGCAGAAGGAGGCCATTCAGCCCATCAAGCCTGCACCAACCACAATCCCACCTAGCCCCTATTGCCGTAACCTCTAGCATTTATCCTGGGTAATCCCCCTGACACTAAGGGGCAATTTAGCACGGCCAATCCGCCTAACCCGCACATCTTTGGAGTGTGGGAGGAAACCCACGCAGACATGGGGAGAATGTGCAGACTCCACATAGACAGTGACCCAAGCCGGGAATCGAACCCGGGTCCCTGGCACTGTGAGGCGGCAGTGCTAACCCACTGTGCCACCGTATTGCCCTCGGCACGTGGCAGGGTCTAGACAACTCGGCGTTGACATTGGCAGGATGGGAAAACCTAGTCAGAAAAGTCCGGAACATTCCTCTGCTCATGTACTGGCAGCTGGTCACGTAACTTTGTGCAAGGTTGCTGATACCATGGGAGCATTCTGTACGTGAATGCAAACCTTTGTTGTAACTTTATAGTTAAGGGTGTTATACTGCCTGATTTTTGATATTAATTGCCCTTCAGTTATTTGCAAAGAACACAACATTTTTCAAATTGGTTAAAGCTGTTTAATTTCTTTAGTTATAAAGTGATCAGGATTCTGAGTGCTGGTTACCACGCGATAGGGTCTTAGTTAAAGAACTTCAAGTTTTGCTATCTATCCTATCTGCCGGCTTTCTGAAGTACTTCTTTTCCCCGCTCCCGTTTCTGCAGAAACATATCGCCAAATGTAAAATCTCCCTGAGCCCACACAACATGTTTAAAGCATATCCTGTTAAAAATACACTTTGCTGTTAAAAAATGTTCCTGAATATATTTAAGAATAATAACTCGGTGCCATTTGGTTAATGTAATTAAAAACGGCTAAGACCATAAGATACAGGAGCTGAATTAGGCCACTCGGCCCATCGAGTCTGCTCTGCCGTTCAATCATGGCTGATATTTTTCTCATCCCCGTTCTACTGCCTTCTCCCCTTAGCCCCTGATCCCCTTATTAATTATCATAGAATCATAGAAACCCTACAGTGCAGAAAAAGGCCCTTTGGCCCATCGGGTCTGCACCGAAGACAATCCCACCCAGGCCCTATCCTCATATCCCCACACATTATACCCACTAATCCCTCTAACCTACACATCCCTGGTCACTAAGGGGCAATTTCTTAGCACGGCCAATCAACCTAACCCGCACATCTTTGGACTGTAGGAGGAAACTGGAGTACCTGGAGGAAACCCACGCAGACACGAGGAGAATGTGCAAACTCTCTGAGAACCTATCTGTCTCTGTCTTAAAGACACTCAACCTGGTCTCCACAGCCTTCTGCGGCAAAGAGTTCCATAGAGTCACCACTCTCTGGCTGAAGAAATTCCTCTGGCTGAAGAATTCTAGTCTCTCCCACTAGTGGAAACATCCTCTCCACGTCCACTCTATCTGGGGGTCTCAGTATTCTGTAAATTTCAGTTAGATCCCTCCCTCCCTCACCCTTCTAAACTCCATTGAGTATACACCCAGACTCCTGAACTGCTCCTCATATAACAAACCATTCCGGGGATCATTCTTATGAACCTCCTGTGTACCCTGTCCAAGGCCAGCCCATCCTCCCTTAGACATGGGGCCCAAAACTGCTCACAATACTCTGAATGGAGTCTGACCAAAGCCGTATACAGCCTCAGCAGTACATCCCTACTCTTGTATTCTAGCCCTCTAGAAATAAATGCTAATATTGAAATTGCTTTCCTGACTGCCGACTGAACTTCCATGTTAACCTTAAGAGAATCCTGAACCAGAACTCCCAAATCCCTTTGTGCTTAAGATTTAACAATATAAATCTGAAATTAGTGTGAATCTATCCTTCACCTGTGAACAGTTCCATTTTAAATGATTGACAATTACTGTTTAAAAATTTGCTTTGTCTGGTTATATTGAGGTGTAGCAGTCAGTTCCTAAATATATTTAAAAGATTATCTAAGAATATATTTAAAAGATTTTCAACGGTGCTGAATAATTTCCTTCTGCCCAAAACTGATTTTTTTTTTAGTGCCCTTTTGAATCCAAGAAATAACGCTGGTTAGTGTCATTTTTCATTGTGTTTAGTTTGAATAATCATGGCAGCACAGTGGTTAGCGCCGCTGCTTCACAGCTCCAGGGACCTGGGTTCGATTCCCAGCTTGGGTCAGTGTGTGGAGTTTGCACATTCTCCTCGTGTCTGCGTGGGTTTCCTCCGGGTGCTCCGGTTTCCTACCACAGTTGAACGATGTGCGGGTTAGGTTGATTGGCCGTGCTAAAATTGCCCCTTAGTGTCCTGGGATGTGTAGGTTAGAGGGATTAGTGGGTAAATATGTAGGGATATGGGGGTAGGGCCTGGGTGGGACTGTGGTCCCACTAGTGGAAACTAGCAGGCTCGATGGGCTGAATGGCCTCTTTCTGTACTGTAAGATTTCTATGATTTTCTCACAGAATGTGGGTGTCGCTGGCTAGACCTGCATTTATTGTCCATCCCTAGTTGCCCTTGAGAAGGTGGTGGTGAGCTGCCTTCTTGAACCCGCTGTAGTCCATGTGGTGTAGGTACACCCACAATCAGGAGGGCAAAAGGAGGACACGAGATTGTTTTGGCAGATAAAGCAAAGGAGAATCCAAAGAGCTTCTACAAATACATAAAGGACAAAAGAGTAACTCGGGAGAGAGTAGGGCCTCTCAAGGATCAACAAGGTCATCTCTTGTGGATCAGATCCAAAATGAATATTTCCCATCAGTATTTACAGCTGAGAAAAACATGGATGTTAGGGATAAAAGCAAAATACTGTGGATGCTGAAATCTGAAACCAAAAGAGAAAACGCTGGAAAATCTCAGCAGGTCTGGCAGCATCTGTAAGGAGAGAATAGAGGCAACATTTCGAGTCCAGATAACCCTTTGTCAAAACTAGGATGTTGGGGAACTTGGGGAAATGAACAGTGATGTCTAGAGGAGTGTACATATTACAGAGAAGGAGGTGCTGGAAGTCTTAAAGCGCATCAAGGTAGATAAATCCTCGGGACCTGATGACGTGTATCCCAGGGTGTTGTGGGAGGCTAGGGCGGAAATTGCAGGTCCCTTAGCTAAGATATTTGAATCATCGATAGTCACGGGTGAGGTGCCTGAAGATAGGAGGGCGGTAAATGTTGTGCCTTTGTTTAAAAAGGACTGCAGGGAAAAGCCTGGGAACTACAGGCCAGTGAGCCTCACATCTGTGGTAGGTAAATTGTTGGAAGGTATTTTGAGAAACAGAATGTACAGGCATTTAGAGACACAAGGACTGATTAGGGACAGTCAACAGGCTTTGTGAGTGGAAAATCAGTTCTCACAAATTTAATTGAGTTTTTTGAAGGGGAAATTTATTCCGATGGTTAAAAAGGACAGTAGGAGGAGAGGTAATAAGCCGTGGATAACGAAGGAGGTGAAGGAAAGTGTTAAATTAAAAGCGGAGGAGTTTAGAGTAGCTAAGAGTAGTGGGCGAGAAGAGGATTGGGAAAGGTTTAAATGTCAACAAAGATTGACAAAGAAATTGATAAAGGAGGATAGGAGAAGCTATGAGGCTGGGTTAGCACTTAATATAAAAAAGGATAGCAAGAGTTTTTATAAATATATAAAAAGGAAGAGGCTGGCTAGGGTGAACGTTGGTCCTTTAGAGGATGAGAAAGGGGAGCTAGTGGTAGGGGATGGGGATATGGCTAAGGTCTTGAATAACTTTTTTGTTTCTGTCTTCACGGAGGAGGACGTGAATAATTTGCCGGGTGTTAGCGATGGAAAGGTGGTAGGAATGGAGGGTCTTAATGACATTACTGTTACTAGAGAGGTGGTGCTCGACAGACTGGAGGGGCTGATTGTGGACAAGTCCCCAGGACCGGATGGAATGCATCCGAGGGTTCTGAAAGAAATGGCGGAGGTGATAGTGGATGCCTTGGTGGTTATTTTCCAGACGTCGCTGGATTCCGGGGAAGTGCCAGAAGATTGGAAAACGGCTAATGTTACGCCGTTGTTTAAGAAGGGTGCCAGGCAAAAGGCGGGGAATTATAGGCCGGTTAGTTTAACGTCTGTGGTAGGTAAAATGTTAGAATCCGTCATTAAGGAGGAAATAGCGAGGCATCTTGAGGGGAATTGCTTGATAGGGCGGACGCAACACGGTTTCATTAAAGGGAAGTCGTGTCTGACAAATTTACTGGAGTTCTATGAGGATGTGTCTAGGGCAGTGGATAGAGGAGAGCCGGTGGATGTGGTCTTTCTGGATTTTCAGAAGGCGTTTGACAAGGTACCTCACAAGAGGTTATTGCAGAAGGTCAGGGGACATGGAGTTGGGGGTAGGGTGTAGCGTGGATTGAGGATTGGTTGTCAAATAGGAGGCAGAGAGTGGGGGTCAATGGATGCTATTCGGATTGGCGGTTGGTGACTAGTGGGGTGCCCCAGGGGTCGGTGCTGGGGCCTCAGCTATTTACCATTTATATAGATGATCTGGAGGAGGGAACCGAGTGCAGGGTGTCGAAATTTGCTGATGACACCAAGATTGGGGGAAAGGCAAATTGTGAGGAGGGTGTGGAGAGTCTGCAGAAGGATCTAGATAGGCTGGGCGAATGGGGCAGGAAATGGCAAATGGAATTTAATGTTGGCAAGTGTGAGGTGGTCCACTTTAGTAGGAGGAATGATAGGAAGGACTATTACTTACGTGGCGAAAAACTGCAGCAGGCGATGGTGCAGAGGGACCTCGGGGTCCTTGTGCATGAGTCGCAAAAACCCAGGTGCAGCAGGTGGTCAGGATGGCGAATGGGATGCTGGCCTTCATAGCGAGGGGGATTGAATATAAAAGTAGGGAGGTCTTGCTGCAGCTGTATAGGGCATTGGTGAGGCCGCAGCTGGAGTACTGTGTGCAGTTTTGGGCGCCGCAAGGTTATTTTGGCCCTGGAGGGAGTGCAGAGGAGGTTTACTAGGCTGATACCGGAGTTGAGGGGATTGAGCTATGAGGAGAGGCTGAATAAACTAGGCTTGTACTCGTTAGAGTTTAGAAGAATGAGGGGAGATCTCATTGAGACGTATAAGATGATGAATGGGATGGATAGGATAGAGGTGGAGAGACTCTTCCCGCTCAAAAAAGACAGTAGGACTAGGGGGCACAGCCTCAAGATAAAGGGGAGGCGGTTTAGAACAGAGTTGAGGAGGAACTTCTTCACTCAAAGGGTGGTGAATCTCTGGAATTCTCTGCCCGTTGAAGTGGTGGAGGCTGCCTCGCTAAATATCTTTAAGAAACGGGTTGATGGGTTTTTGATAAGAGAGGGGATTAAGGGTTATGGGGAGAGGGCGGGAAGGTGGAGCTGAGCCACGACAGATCAGCCATGATCTTATTGAATGGCGGGGCAGGCTCAAAGGGCCAGATGGCCTACTCCTGCTCCTATTTCTTATGTTCTTATATAACCAAGGTAGATGAGGGCAGTGCAGTTAATGTTATCTACATGGACTTTAGCAAGGCCTTTGACAAGATATCGCATGGTAGGCTGTTGCACAAGGTTAAATCTCACAGGATCCAGGATAAGGTAGCTAAATGGATACAAAATTGGCTTGATGACAGAAGCCAGAGGTGGGTTGTAGAGAGTTGTTTTTCAAACTGGAGACCTGTGACCAGCGGTGTGCCTCAGGGATCAGTGCTAGGTCCACTGTTATTTGTCATTTATGTTAATGATTTGGATGAGAATTTAGGAAGCATGGTTAACAAGTTTGCAGATGACACCAAGATTGGTGGTATAGTGGACAGTGAAGAAGGTTATCTAGGATTGCAAAGGGATCTTGATCAATTGGGCCAGTGGGCTGACGAATGGCAGATGGAGTTCAATTTAGATAAATGCAAGGTGATGTATTTTGGCAGATTGAACCGGGTCAGGACTTACTCAGTTAATGGTAGGGCGTTGGGGAGAGTTACAGAACAGAGAGATCTAGAGGTACATGTTCATTGCCCCTTGAAAGTGGAGTCACAGGTGGACAGGGTGGTGAAGAAGGCATTCAGCATGCTTGGTTTCATTGGTCAGAACATTGAATATAGGAGTTGGGACGTCTTGTTGAAGTTGTACAAGACATTGGTAAGGCCACACTTGGAATACTGTGTGCGGTTCAGGTCACTCTACTATAGAAAGGATATTATTAAACTAGAAAGAGTGCAGAAGAGATTTACTAGGATGCTACTTGGATTTGATGGTTTGAGTTATAAGGAGAGCCTGGATAGACTGGGACTTTTTTCTCTGGAGCGTAGGAGGCTGAGGGGTGATCTCATAGAGGTCTATAAAATAATGAGGGGCATAGATCAGCTAGATAGTCAATATCTTTTCCCAAAGGTAGGGGAGTCTAAAACTAGAGGGCACAGGTTTAAGGTGAGAGGGGAGAGATCCAGAGGGGCAATTGTTTCATACAGAGGGTGGTGAGTGTCTGGAACAAGCTACCAGAGGTCACAGTAGAGGCAGTTACAATTTTGTCTTCTAAAAAGCATTCCCAGTGACGTGAATGAGATTGATATGAATGATTTGGGCCAAATGCGGGCAGGTGGGACTAGCTTAGGAGTTTTTTAAAAAAGGGCAGCGTGCTGTAAACCTCTGATTCTGAGTGCTGTTAGGGAGGTAGTTCCAGGATTTTGACCCAGTGACAGTGAAGGAACGGCTGATATATTTCCAAGTCAGGATGGTGAGTCTTGTAGGGGAATCTCCAGGTGGTGGTGTTCCCAGGTATCTGCTGCTCTTGTCCTTCTAGATGGGTGATTGGTTTGTGTTGGGTGACATGGGTTCTGTGGGGAGCTGCTGGTGAGTTCCACTGTGTAAACTAGCTGCGAAGATTAGGGAGACATGAATCCGGTGAATGTAGAATCTCTGCCCTGTTGTGTAATGCTGCATCATGGTGGCACAGTGGGTTAGCACTGCCTCAGAGCACCAGGGACCTGGGTTCGATTCCTGGCTTGGGGGGGGGGGTACTGTCTGCACATTCTCCCCGTGTCTGTGTGAGTTTCCTCGGGTGCTCCGGTTTCCTCCCACTGTTTGAAAGACGTGCTGGTTAGGTGTATTGACCCAAACAGATGCCGGAATGTAGTGACTAGGGGAAGTTCGCAGTAACTTCATTGCAGTGTTAATGTAAGCCTGCTTGTGACACTAATAAATAAACTTTACTTTAACTTTCCTGGTCAGTTTGGGGTGCAGTGATAGGAATTAGCCTTATCCCTCTGAAACGTACAGATATATTCCTGTTTAAAAACAATATCTGACTCAGCCTGAGGGGCAGAATGGGAATTTGGTGCAAATGGGAATAGGTCTCTGTTCCTTCTAACTTTCTCATCTTCCCAAAGTGGTCTTGCCCTGTTTACAGGGATAGAGGCAACAAGAGAGAGATTGGTAGGTAGTAGGTAAGTTTCTCCTATTTTAAAGCTCCAATAAGGAAGGCAAAAGTTCGAGCCGTTTTTAAAAGTGACTTAACCAATTTTCTAATTGGCATCGAGTCTTTTAACAGATGTCCTGCCTGGGGAACTCAGTCTGTGTTTGCGCGCCCTGCTGAATGTGGGGATTCCTAGGCACTCCTTGCAGTCTGGGTGATCACATTTGCAGGAAATGGCACCGGTTTGATGGCCGGGTTCCAGAGTTTGAGCGTCGGCTGGAGAACCCCGAGGGTTCGGACATGGTCACCCCACAACAGGAATGTGACAAGGCAGGGTGGCACTTAGAGTCAGAGTCATCAAGGCCTACAGCAGAGAAAAAGGCCCTTCGGCCCATTGCATCTGTGCTGGTCAAAGACAAACCATCCAATTATTCTGATCCAGTTTCTCAGCACTCGGCCTTGGCATCGCGAGTTCACATCTAAATACTTCTTCAACGTTGTGAGGGTCTCTGCTCCACCACCCTTTCAGACAGTGAGTCTTGACCCCCCTCATGTTCTCTTTAACCTCCTGCCCCCTTGCCTTATCTAAGCACCCCTATCATTGATCCCTCCACCAAGGGGAAAGGTTTCTCCCTGTCTAGTCTCTCCATGCTTCTCATAAATTTATACATCTCAGTCTCCTCTGCTCCAAGGAAAACAACTCCAATCTATCCAATCTCTGTTAAACACCCAGCCCAGACAACATCCCGGTAAATCTCTTCTGAGCCTTTCACATCCCTCTGATAATGTGGATTCCAGACCTGCACTCAATAGTTTAGTTGTGGCCATGCTAATTTCCCTGAAACGTATACATCTTGGACATAAAAGGCCAATTTAGCATGGCCAATCCACCAATACAGTCTGTCTTTCACCAGGCTTGGTTTCCTGGGGCAGGTTGTAGAATCCCTACAAGGCAGAAGGAGGCCATTTGGTCCATTGACCGGAATTGAACCCGGGTCCTGGCGCTGTGAGGCAGCAGTGCTAACCACTGTGCCACCTGATTCCATAGCTTAAAATGCACCACTCCATATCAAGCCTGTCTGACAGGAATCTCTCCCACTCTCACTGCCTGCCATTGGTGTGTGTTTGGAAGGATTTTACAGGCTGATTTCAATGTGTTTTGAACACACCTCCTTGGATATCAAGTCCTGGGGTGGGACTCGAACCTGGATCTTCTGGCTCAAAGTAGAGACCACTAACCTCAATGTTGTGCCGAGCTATGTCCAAACCCAAGATCAGTCTATCCCACTCCCTATCATTCCGGTGTGCTCCATGTGCCTATCCAATAACCGCTTGAAAGTTCCTAAAGTGTCCGACTCCACTATCACACAGGCAGTGCATTCCCACACCCCAACCACTCTCTGAGTAAAGATCTACCTTGGACATCCCTCCTATATCTCCCACCATGAACCTTATAGTTATGCCCCCAAGTAACAGCTACATCCACCCGAGGAAATAGTCTCTTCACGTCCACTCCATCGTCCACTCCCTCATCATCTTATAAACCTCTATTAAGTCGCCTCTCATCCTCCTCCCACTCTAAAGAGAAAAGTCCCTGCTCCCTCAACCTTTCCTCATAAGGCCTGCAAAGAAGATTCACTCAACTGGTCCTGGGATGAGGAAGGTTGGGCCTATACCCTTTGGAGTTTGGAAGATTGAGAGGGGATCTTATTGAAATATGGAAAATCCTGAGGGGATTGGACAGGATCGGAGTGGAGGCGTGTTGGCTGGGGTCACAGAGGGGGCTGCTGCTCGATGATGGGGATTCCTCAGACAGGGTGAAGACGTGGAGTCCCTGATCAGCCTGGAGTTTAGCCTCCGGTACCTCATGCTTGGGAAATCTGGCCAAAGTCTTTGAGTTGAAAAGTTAAATGAATCGGGGGTGGCAGCTTCAGTGTCTGATTTAAAAAGCCCACCCCCTCCCTTCGTGCGTGCCCTGGCACTCCAGACAGAGTTAAAGCCAGAACTGAGTGAGTTAGAGCATAGAACCCTACAGTGCAGAAACAGGCCCATCGGCCCATCGAGTCTGCACCGAACACAATCCCACCCAGACCCTATCCCCATATCCCTATACATTTACCTGCTAATCCCTCTAACCTACACATCCCAGGACACTAAGGGGCAATTTTAGCATAGCCAATGAACCTAACCCGCACATCTTTGGACTGTGGAGGAAACCGGAGCACCCGGAGAAAACCCACGCAGACACGAGGAGAATGTGCAAACTCCACACAGACAGTGACCCGAGCCGGGAATCGAACCCAGGACCCTGGAGCTATGAAGCAGCAGTGCTAACCACTGTGCTACCATGCCGCCCAGTTAGAGACTGCTTTAGGTCAGGAATCGTAAAGCCCCTCCATTTCGTTGATTAGAATTACCCCTATGAGTGAGGAATCATAGAAATCATAATCATAGAAACCCACAGTACAGCAAGAGGCCCTTCGGCCCATCGAGTCTGCACCACCACAATCCCACCCAGGCCCTACCCCCATATCCCTACATATTATACCCACTAATCCCTCTAACCTAAGCATCCAAGGGCACTGAGGGGCAATTTTCTTATCATGGCCAATCAACCTAACCCGCACATCTTTGGACTGTGGGAGGAAACCGGAGCACCCGGAGGAAACCCACGCAGACACGAGGAGAATGTGCAAACTCCACACAGACAGTGACCCGAGTCAGGAATCGAATCCAGGACCCTGTGAAGCAGCAGTGCTAACCCACTCTGTCAGAAGAACAGATGGCATCTTCCTCTTGTTTGTAATCACCATTCGTCCCTCCTCCAGATCAATTCTTAACATAAGAATAGGAGCAGGAGTAGGGCCATCCAGCCCTTCGAGCCTGCCCTGCCATTCAATAAGATCATGGCTGATCTGTCGCTGCTCAGTTCCACTTTCCCACTTCTCCCCATAACCCTTAATCCCCTCTCTTAATCAAAAACCCATCAACCCGCGTCTTAATATATTTAGCGAGGCAGCCTCCACCACTTCAACGGGCAGAGAATTCCAGAGATTCACCACCCTTTGAGTGAAGAAGTTCCTCCTCAACTCTGTTCTAAACCACCTCCCCCCCTTATCTTGAGGCTGTGCCCCCTAGTCCTACTGTCCTTTCTGAGCGGGAAGAGCCTCTCCACCTCTATCCTATCCATCCCATTCATCATCTTATACGTCTCAATCAATTCTTCTTTCCTACATTGCCTCCTGCCCTGCATCACCCTCCTATTTGTCCTCCTGACTCAGACCCGATCACAGGGAATCTCCCATTTTGGTTTTTCTCTCCACCCCCCTTCTCCCATTTTAACCCTCTCTCTCTTCTTGTTCTAAGTTGTTTACCTCCAGCATCAACCTGAGGAGAGTTTATCAGTGTGGAAATGGGCAGGATTTTTCCGGCTGTCCCCACCAGCTGGATATTCTGGCCCCTGTTAGCAGCAACAACCCCACCCGCCCACCCCAAATCATGGGTTTCCCAGTGGCAGATGGAGGGTGCGAACTACAGAAACCCTGTTGACAGCGCGGGGGCTGGAAGATGCAGCCACCAGCCAATAACGGGCTGACTCTGCCCCCACAAAACACGTGGTAGGGGGTGTGGGGGGGAGCACTCTTGTCTCTCTTCACAAATGCTGCCAGACCTGCTGAACGTTTGCCGTTTTCTCTGTTCTGATTTCGGATTTCTTGCACCCCGCAGTGTCTTATTTTTACCCCTGAGCTCCAACAGAACTAATATTTTCCACTAACCCCATTTTACCCTCTTACTGATCCCCTCTATTTCAATCCCATCAGGTCGCGCTCTCGCACTGACTGGGAATAAGGTGTCAGCCGACCTCGGAGTGCAACCCCCAGAGGAGTAATAAAGGAATAAGACCGTAAGATATAGGAGCAGAATTGGGCCATTTGGCCCATCGAGTCCATTCCACCATTCAATCAAGTCTGATAAGTTCTCGACCCCATTCTCTTGTCTTTTCCCATAATCTTTGACCCCCCCCCCCCCTTACCAATCAAAACTCTCTGTCTTACATACACTCAACAACCTGGCCTCCTCTGCATCAATGAATTCCACAGATTCTCCATCCTCTGGCTGAAGAAATTCCTCCTGATCTCAGTTCTAAAGGGTCACCCCTTTACTCTGAGGCTGTGCCCTAGACTCTCCCACTAATGGAAACATCTTCCCCACGTCCACTCTATCCAGTCCTTGTTTAGTTTGCATTTCGTATAGCATCTTGCCACATCCACTGGACATTTGAGAAGGTGTTCCAGTCCTCGGCAGTCCAAGCTTGTGATGGAAACGTGAACGTTCCTGTGCGTGCTGTAGTTTGGAGCTGTGGACAGTGATTGTCGAGGCTCTTCCCATCACATGTCTGACCAGGAATCTCTCCCACCCTCACCACCTGACATTGGCATGTATTTGGAACGAATTTCCAGTTTGATTCTCAACTTGTTTGGCTACGTTCCTTGCCATTGATTGCTGAGGTGGGACTCGAACCCAGAGCTTCTGGCTCAGAGGCAGGGACACAAACCCACAAGAAGGTCCATTTACATCTAATAATTACTTTGGAATTGCAGTCATTATTTAAGCCACTAATTTGCACTTAGCAAAATCCACAAATGAATGAGTGGGTGGCACAGCAGTTAGCACTGCTGCTTCACAGTATAATTCCTTCATGCATTGGACCTTCCAAACCTGCATTATCCTACACTTGTCCTTATTAAACAGCTCTCCAGGGTCCTGGGTTCGATTCCCGGCTCGGGTCACTGCCTGTGTGGAGTTTGCACATTCTCCTCGTGTCTGCGTGGGTTTTCTCCGGGTGCTCCGGTTTCCTCCCACAGTCCAAAGATGTGCGGGTTAGGTTCATTGGCTATGCTAAAAAAATTGCCCCTTAGTGTCCTGGGATGTGTAGGTTAGAGGGGATTAGCAGGTAAATGTGTAGGGATATGGGGATAGGGTCTGGGTGGGATTGTGTTCGGTGCAGACTCGATGGGCCGAAGGGCCCTGTTTCTGCACTGTAGGTTCTACGTCTATGTAAACTCCATCTGCCATTTCTGCGCCCAAATCTCCAACCGGTCTATATTTTGCTGTATCCTCTTCACTATCCGCAACTCCACCAATTTTTGTGTTGTCAGCGAACCTACTAATCAGACCAGTTACATTTTCCTCCAGATCATTTATATACACTATGAACAACAAGGGTCCCAGAACTGATCCCTGTGGAACACCGCTAGTCACAGCCTTCCATTCAGAAAAGCACCTCTCTACTGCTACCCTCTATCTTCTATGGCCAAGCCAGTTCTGTATGCACCTTGCCAGCTCTCCTCTGATCCTGTGTGACTTCACCTTTCATACCAATATACTATGAGGTACCTTGTTAAAGGCTTTACTGAAGTCCATGTTATACAACATCCGCCGCCTTTCCCTCATCGATCATCTTTGTCACTTTTTCGAAAAACTTGAACAAGTTAGAGAGGCGCTATCTCCCATTCACAAAACCATGCTGTCTATCACTAATAACTTCAGACCACCAGTCCCGCTGCGTTCAATAACTACTCCCTGCCTGCTCTTCCTCTAATACTACTGGCCTCAGTCCATACCTCTCCCTCAGTTAGATCTCCTGCTGATCTACTGTTCCCACCAAAAATCCTATTGTCCCTGTCTCTGCCTCTCGTAATTTTGTAGACCTCTATCAGGGTCTCCCCTCTGCCTCCGTTTTTCCTTTTGTTAACAATCTCTATGGAAACAGAGTCATACAGGTTTACAGCAGGGAAAACAGACCCCTTCGGCCCAACTTGTCCATGCCGTACCTATTTTTTTGTAAACCACTAAGCTAATCCCAATTGCCCGCATTTGGTCCATGTCCCTCTATACTCATCATACCCATGTAACTATCTAAATGCTTTTTAAAAACCCGCCTCTACTACTACCTCTGGCAGCTCGTTCCAGACACTCACCACCCTCAGTGTGGAAAAAATTGCCCCTCTGGACCCTTTTGTATCTCTCCCCTCTCACCTTAAACCTATGCCCTCCAGTTTTAGACTTCGGGAAAAGATGTTGACTATCTAGCTGATCGACCCTCCTTTATTTTATAGACCTCTATAAGATCACCCTGCAGCGTCCTGCCACTCGAGGGAGAAAAGTCCCAGTCTATCCAGCCTCTCCTTATAACTCAAACCCTCAAGTCCCGGTAGCATCCTAGAAAATCTTTTCTGCACTCTTTCTAATTTAATAATATCCTTTCTATAATAGGGCGACCAGAACTGTACACAGTATTCCAAGTGTGGCCTTACCAATGTCTTGTACAACTTCAACAAGACGTCCTAACGTATTCAGTGTTCTGACCAATGAAACCAAGCATGCTGAATGCCTTCTTCACCACTCTGACCACCTGTGACTCCACTTTCAAGGAGCTATGAACCTGTACCCTTAGATCTCTCTGTCCTGTAACTATCCCCAACACCCAGCCATTCGGCTTGTACTCATTAGAGTTTAGAAGAATGAGGGGAGATCTCATTGAGACGTATAAGATGATGAATGGGATGTTTAGGATAGAAGTGGAGAGGCTCTTCCCATTTCCTATTTCTTATGTTCTTATTAACTGAGTAAGTCCTGGGCCTGGTTCAGTCTATCAAAATGCATCACCTCACATTTATCACACAATAACATCAGTAGCTTTGACTTGAATTCCTGAGGCAGTTGGAACGTTACATTCTCACATCAATAACGTTTTCCTGTCAACCGCAGTAGAAACCCAGGTTAATGCTGTGGTAAAACCATTCTTTCTGTTTTTAAACACAAGATTGTCTTTTTTTAACTTTATGTTTTAATAGCAGAGTTGCTACATGTTGGTAAAATCACTGTGTAAGGTTTTGCAGGTTTCATAAAACAAGTTCTGCAGACTTCATATTTGATCAAATGTTCTCAATTTAACTATGACAGTGGCGTTTGGGAAAAATATCTCCAGGGAGGGGAGTCACCCAGATATTGAAATCTTTAATTCTCTCGCAATGTGGGACGGGGTGACTTTTCCGCACCTGTTTTTATCGGGCAGGATTGGCGACGGGAGTGGAAAATCTCCACTCCAAATTTACGGGCGGCGCAGTGGTTAGCACTGCTGCCCCACAGCACCAGAGACCTGGGTTCAATTCCCAGCTCGGGTCACTGTCTGTGTGGACTTTGCGCATTCTCTCCGTGTCTGCGTGGGTTTCTTCTGAGTACTCCGGTTTCCTCCCACAATCCGAAGATGTGCGGGTTAGGTTGATTGGCCACGCTAAGAAATTGCCCGTTAGTGTCCAGGGATGCGTAGGTTAGAGGGATTAGGGTAGCACAGTGGTTAGCACTGCTGCTTCACAGCTCCGGGGTCCTGGTTTGATTCCCGGCTCGGGTCACTGTCTGGGTAGAGTTTGCACATTCTCCTCGTGTCTGCGTGGGTTTCCTCCCGGTGCTCTGGTTTCCTCCCACAGTCCAAAGACGTGCGGGTTTGGTTCATTGGCTATGCTAAGAAATTGCCCCTTAGTGTCCAGGGATGTGTAGGTTAGAGGGGATTAGTGGGTATAATATGTTAGGGATATGGGGATAGGGCCTGGGTGGGATTGTGTTCAGTGCAGACTCGATGGGCGAAGGGCCTCTTTCTGCACTGTAGGGTTCTATGATAAATTGCCCCTGGTGTCAGGGGTATTAGCGGGATAAATGTGTGGGGCTAAGTGAATAGGAATCTGGGTTGGGATTGTAGTCAGTGCAGACTCAATGGGCCGAATGGCCTCCTTGTGCACCGACAGGTTTCTGTGAATCAGGTTTCACACAAATTTCCCAGGAGAGCTCTGGAGGGAGGAATTAGAAATAGCAGCCCTGGTATCTGGGAGAATTGGCGATTGGTGGTGGGGAGGGGGATTGGCAAACTTTTGTGGACAACATTTCCAAGTCTTGTTGAGTTTATCTCTTCACAAGCCCGAGCTGCGTGTGGAAGGGGGGCATGGTGTTCCCTAGAGATGGGGTTTCCTATCAGTGGGATTAGTGTCCACCCCCATGCCACCTGTGGGAGGGGTGCATTGCTGGCAGGGGAATCCTGCTGGTGTGAACGGCCAGAGAATTCCAACCAATCGCTTTTTTTAATGTGGGATTTTCCCCCTCAGTCACAAGCCGGCACTCACTCACCCGAACTTCCTGCTTCATGGATCATAGAGTCATAGATCCCTACAATTCGGTCCATCCAGCCTGCAATGACCACAACCCCGCCCAGGCCCCCCCCCCCCCCCCCCCCCCCCCACCCCACCCTCCCCATATTATACCCACTAATCCCTCTAACCTACACATCCCTGGACACTAAGGGGCAATTTCTTAGCACAACCAATCAACCTAACCCGCACATCTTTGGACTGTGGGAGGAAACCCACGCAGACACGAGGAGAATGTGCAAACTCAGACAGCGACCCGAGGCGGGAATCGAACCCAGCACCCTGGAGCCCTGAAGCAGCTGTGCTACCGTGCCGCCCCAATGCTCCATGTTCAGTCGGTGAAAACTCTTCTGCTTCTTTCCCCAGAATCGTCCTGAGGAAGAGGTGTGCTACTCTGCTGTGAACTTATCGCGAGTGGGAAATCGGAAAGGCGGGGCAGCCAGTGACGTGGTGGTACGCGGAGGTCGGGCAGGAAGGCCTGTGAAGAATGTTCCCCAAGCGATCCAGGTGATTAAAAACGGAACAGAATGAACCAACTTTACTGCTTTCCCCACACACACCCCCCCAGAAAGGTCCGGTTGGCTGAAGTTAGAACAAAGAACAACACAGCACGGGAAACAGGCCCTTCGGCCCAACGAGCGATGCAAAGCAGGAGTTGCTTTACTAACCAGGAGCTGCTGCTGTGATGGTTCAGGAGGTGGGTGCGGAACTCTACACGGACTCGCTCATTCAGGCCAGACAACTTCTCCAGTTTCACTGCAGGGTGGGGAGCTCCGGACTCAGCAAGACGGACTGCTCCCAGTTTTTCCTGGACTCCGACGGGGGGGAGGGGGGGAAGAAAACCATTCCCATTCCGGATTGCTTATCTGGTCATCTGGATATTGAGATGCGGCTGGCATCTTCTGACAGTTCAATAGCTTGCCAGCAACTCTGCTTTTAACCATCTCGCGTGCCAGCACAGCTCCCTGGCGAGGGACTGCCTGCTGCCCATCACTTTCGGGGGGGGGAGGGGGCAGGCTGGGGTTCGAGTGGATGCCACCCTGATCAGATTCTGCAGTGGGTGGCATATTCTCCAGTGCCAGCACCAACACTGGGTGGTCACTTCACCCAGCAAGGACCAATACCGTCCGCTGTGGCGGGGGGGGGGGGGGGGGGGGGGGGGGGGGGGGGGGGGGGGGGGTGGAGAAAGAAAGCAGAAAACAGAATTGGTCGGAAAATGTGTCAAAATGTTGATGATGGACGAGAACACTGTTTTTTATTTGAGGAAGTTTGCAGAAGTTAAAATCACTTAAAGCCAAGCAAGGAATTTTCTATCTATATCTTTTATATAAAAAAAATTCAGAAACCTATTTTGGTTACTTATTTCATTCATATTCCAGGGTGTACAGCTGAGAGATTTGATTTGCGCAGTAGAATAGATTGTGTCCCAAGTAAAATCAAACCAATTGCATTGAACGTTTGGATTTAAGTACCTGTTCATCATGCTTGAGGAGATGGGAGAAGGAAACCAATCTTCTAACACGCTCCATGGAACTGCTGGGCCAGCATTTATTGCCCAACCCTCGTTGCCCTTGAGAAGGTTGAGTTGCCCCCTTGAATTGCTGCAGTCCATGTGGTGTAGGCACACCCACAAGTGCGGTTAGGGAGAGGTTTCACCCACCTCCTGAAGAATTGGTGATATTTTCCCAGTCAGGACGTATGACTTCGGGGAGATGACATTCCCAGTTCTCAGTTGCCTTTGACCCTCTCGATCTTGGGTTTGGAAGATGCTGTAGGAGGAGTTATTGAGTTATTGCAGTGCTTCTTGTGAACAGTGCACTGATGGGTTGAGGGAGTGAATGTTAAAGGGTGGTGGATGAGGTGCCGTTCCAGCAGCGCTGCGCTGTCCGGGATGGTGTCGGCTTTGAAGCTTGCGGCCTAATCCCAGGCAGGTGGAGAATATTCCATTACATTCCTGACTTGGGCCTCAGAGATGGTGGACAGCTTTGGGGAGTCAGGAGGTGAGTCGCTTGCCGCAAGAAGTAAGTCTTTGAAGCAAATAGCTGACCGCTTGCTGCTTATTCCATCTGACCAAATCAACCTGGACACTGAAAAAACAGAAAACTCCTGGAAAATCTCAACAGGTCTGACAGCATCCATGGAGAGAGAACAGAGTCTCTGCTTTCTGGATGTGATTTTATCAGAGCTAAAGAGAACTTGAAATAGGGATGAGGATTAGATCCACCATGGTGTTTCAGATTTTTCCAGCATTTTATGTTTTAGTTTCCGATTCCAGCGTCCACAGTTTTTTGCTTTTATTGGGGAAATGATCCATCTGTGAGTTAATCCAACATAGATTTCGCCCAGTTGAGCCCATCATTGACACTTGCAGTCACATTCCATTAGAATTCAACTGGAATCAACAAAATTGGGTGGATTTGCTTAGCACTGCTGCCCCCACAGTGCCAGGGACCCAGGTTCGATTCCCAACTTGGGTCACCGTCTGTGTGGAGTCTGTACATTCTCCTCGTGTCTAGCGTGGGTTTCCTCTGGGTTTCCTCCCACGGTCCAAAGACATGCGGTTAAGTTATTGGCCGTGCTAAATTGCCCCTTGGTATCAGAAGATTAGCGAGGGTAAGTATGTGAGGGTTACAGGGGTAGGGTGGGATTGCAGAGTCGATGGGCCAAATGGCCCCCCTCCGCCCACACTGTAGAGGTTCCAGGAGAATGAGCACGGAAGATTATGAATTTTCTAACACTTGTTACGTTCAAGCACAATTCCAGTGTCTACAATCTTTTGCAAGATTAGTGGGTATAATATGTAGGGATATGGGGGTAGGGGCCTGGGTGGATTGTGTTCGGTGCAGACTCGATGGGCCTGAATGGCCTCTTTCTGCATTGTAGGGTTCTATGATTCTATGATATTAAGTGAGTTGGGATGGAGTGAAGGGCAAGGGGGTGGGGAAAAGGGGAGCACGGGGGTTGGCATGGTTTGGCAGTACTGTGTCAGAGGGACTAGGAAGGGCCGTAGGGGGGCCTGGGTAGAGAGGAGTTGCCAAAGCAGAGAGGTAGGCCCTCCGCGCAGCCAGCTTCCGCACCCGGCTGCCTCACAACCCATTCCGCAGAGGGCACTGTGGGCCGTCATTTTTAATGTTGGGGGCGTTCACAAAGGTGGGGATGTCCTCTCCGTTACCACCCCCATTCTGAATTCACCTGTGGTAAAAGTGTAAGGAGGCAGAAAGCAAGCAGGATCTTTCCTGCCCTTTGCTCCCGCGCTGGGCTAAATCTTTAGAGAGAGCAAAACATAGCCATAACCTTCCTGACGGTTATCCAGCAACACTGCTGGAAAATGAGTGTGGAAATTAGATGCAGCAGGCGTGATGCCTCCAGTGGTAGAAGGGCTGGTTACCTCAGGCTCTCCATCACTGATGGAGCAACATGCATCGGCGCAATCAAATCTGGACAGAAAAAGAAATAAACAAGGAGAAAGGGGGAATCTGTATATCTCCCTCGCCTCTCACATGTTTACCCGCTCTAATCCCCCTTCCCAATCTCCCTAATTTCATCTTTATTTCCTACCCATTGCTGCCAGAGTTTGTTATAACATTAACCTAACCTTCCTGTTCCTGTGGACATGGTCTCTAACTCCCCAGCTAGGATTCCGATGTCGAACGCCAGGTTTAACAAGAAGTGACCAGGTCAGGCAGCTCCCAATACAGTCACGGCAGAGTAACCAGCACTCAGAGAGGCAACAGAATTCTTTCAAACTTTTATATAATGGAAAAAGGAACAGGCCATTCAGCCGCTCAATCCACCATTCCATTAAAATCACAGCTGGTCCTCTCCTTCAAATTCATGACCCTGTGCTGAGCAAAATTGATCACCCTTCTGTTTTGGGGTCAGTGTTACCCATGTCTGAGGATTGTTGGGGAAGACTCCTGTTTGATTGCCACATCTGGAAGGGTGCATGCAGCCAGGAGGACTGACCTGCAACATCAGGAATTAGGGTCCCCACACCAACTGCTCTGGAATCCTCTTCAATGGCTTGTAAACGATGGGTTTGCACGTTCTACAAGCTGATAATGAATAGAAAGCTCATCGAGCTATTAAATTCTGTCAGATATTGTGGATTACAATGCGTTGGTCCATTGGAACTCTGCTAGTATAGTTTTTGCCCCCAATCATAGTCACTGGTTTAAATTAGCAACAATCAATATTTAATGTTGAATAAGGTTCACAGGTTTTTGTTCGTTCTGAACAGTTCAACACGTGCCATCGAGTCACAAGATTCCCAGGGTCATTGTCCATTAGTTATTTGCAATGTTTGAAATGGCTAAGACATCATCAGCACGTAGCACACAAGAAACCGATACTTATCACGCTATCCCACCAATACACGTGACAATAACGTATCAAAATCAAACCCTCAATTAGTCCTGTCCAGCCTTGAAATTAGCAAAAGTTTCCCTTTGAGATGTCAGCACCATCTGTTCACTGGCTGGTACAGATCTTCAGCAACCTTTCCAAGCATTGTTCACAAGTCCACTTTGTACCATTTCCAAGGCGCCGAATCTCAGCAAGGGTTTCTCACAGTCATCAAAACACAGTGAGCACGTGA